>JADBJO010000838.1:50000-55000 GCA_016801955.1 Conus betulinus
ATGCATCAGCAGAGATGTCAAAAACCAAGGGAAGTCAGATGTGATGAGAATCGTTAACAACATCTCTTCTTGTGGTTCTCTCCTGCCTTTTGAAGTTGGATGTTATTATCTGAACTGTCTTTTGTGGGTACTTGCTCGTTATCTTGTTTCTTTCACGTAAGATTTCCTCTGCTGAAGAATCTGTTTTATGCTTCGTAAGACAGTTTTTTTCCTTCTGAAATGGAAAGGTGGTTTTGTTGGAGAGCAAATAGTGAAAACATGAATGGATATTTGTTTGCTTGTTTTCATCTCTCTGATGACAAAAATTAGCAAATAAAGTGCAAATTGTATGCCTGAAAAACAAAAAAAGCATTGACTCACGTGTCTGTGTGTAAATAGTTTCACTTGCGACAAACACGTAAGCAGACACACAGGCACAGGCATGCGCATGCGCACTCTCTCTCTCTCTCTCTCTCTCTCTCTCCTCTCTCTCTCTCTCTCTCTGTCTCTCTCTGTCTTCTCTGTCTCTCTCTCTCTTCTGCCTCTTTCCCTCACACACACACACACACACACACACACACACACACACACACACACACACACACACACACACACACCACCACATACACACTCGCCCACACACGCGCGCGCGGGTGCGCGCGCATTGCACTGATTGAGACTTTACTACGTTTTTGTTGTTGTTTTTTTTTCTTACACGCCCGTGGCATCTTGACTTATATTGATTTTCTAAGATTGCAAGCCGGACAAATCAGTTGGAATCTCGTTCTTTACTTAATCATGCGGAACGCGCACATGTTGTGATGGTTAGATACGCCTCCGTTAGATTCTCCTGACTTCAGTTTGCATGCCTTTACAGTATAAAAATAAGAAAGAACGTAAGGAAGAAAGAAAAACGAAAATTAGATAAATACGGATTTGTGTGGCATGATGGAAAAATTCACTTCATTAGACTGGTCAAAATATGGGAGCAAAAGGGCGCGTTTTTCTTTTCCTTTTTTTTTTTTTTTCCTTTTTTTTTTGTAGAAACGTGGGGAGAACAAATCTATTTCTGGTCCCTTTTAAGATGTTAAGTTATAAGCAGGAGAAAGGAAAGGGAAAGAAGGGAGGGGGTGGAGGGAAGAGGAGAGGATGAACGATGGTATAACGATGGGGAAAATCCTGAGCTATCTTTAGGTCGACTGTTAAAAGGTGAGAGTAGGAAGGGGAGAGGGAGGAGGGGGGCACTGTACATGACAATGATTAAAGTCATGTACTAGGCTACTATAAAGAAGCTGCGTTATGACAATGATTAAAGTCATGTACTAAGCTGCGTTATGACAATGATTAAAGTCATGTACTAAGCTACTATAAAGAAGCTGCGTTATGACAATGATAAAAAAAAAAAGTCATGTACTAAGCTACTATAAAGAAGCTGCGTTATGACAATGATAAAAAAAAAGTCATGTACTAAGCTACTATAAAGAAGCTGCGTTATGACAATGATTAAAAAAAGTCATGCACTAAGCTGCGTTATGACAATGATAAAAGTCATGTACTAAGCTGCGTTATGACAATGATTAAAGTCATGTACTAAGCTACTATAAAGAAGCTGCGTTATGACAATGATAAAAGTCATGCACTAAGCTGCGTTATGACAATGATAAAAAAAAAAGTCATGAACTAAACTGCGTTATGACAATGATAAAAAAAAAAAGTCATGTACTACGCTACCATAAAGAAGCTGCGTTATGACAATGATAAAAAAAAGTCATGTACTACGCTACTATAAAGAAGCTGCGTTATGACAATGATAAAAAAAAGTCATGTACTAAGCTACTATAAAGAAGCTGCGTTATGACAATGATAAAAAAAAAAGCCATGTACTACGCTACTATAAAGACGTAGCTGCGTTATGACAATGATAAAAAAAGTCATGTACTAAGCTACTATAGACATGCTGCGTTAATGTTGAGAAGAGGAGTTCTTTTTGAACCATTTAAACACAGTAAGTAAGTTAAAAGGTGGGGGGAGCAAATGAGGGTCATAGTGTGCGTAGAGCGGCGGGGGAAAACAGTCTGTTTCAGTTAATGGAAGACGTAGAGTTGTAAGTGGCGAGGGAAAGAGGGAAAGAGTGTTGATAGAGCCTCGGAATAAAGTCATAATTTTTACTTTTTTAAGACTTTGAATTTAAAAGTGGAAGGGGAACATTTGCGGGACAACGGACAAAAACATTTCAACTGTTCTGTGACGCTGCCTTAATGAAGGAAGGGGAAGGGGTGATTTGTCGAGCAAGGAAACAGTTATTTTGAGCTGTTGAAGACGTTGAGTAGACTGGAGAAAGAGGATTTGTGGGTCATTTGTAGGACAATGACAAAAATCATTTTTTGAGCTATTATAGGACGTTGAGTTAGAGAGTGGGAAGAAAGATGAAGAAGGGGAAAGGTGGATGTGAGGGAGGGGGTTGCATTTGTGAGAGAAGGGAAAAGTCATTTCATGAACGTTAATGTTCCTAGACGTTGAATTAAAAGGTGGAGAAAAAGACGGGCATGGGTGGGTGGGAAGAGTGACAGCCTGAGGGGGTGGGAGAGGGGGGCATGGAAAGTATGTATTTGAAGAACAATGGAAAAATCATTTTCTGAGCTGTATTCAGAGAGATTGTGTACAAGAGGAGAAAAAAGATTTGATCGGACAATCGGGAAAAAAAAAAAAAAAATCATCTGTCTGCGCTGTTTGTTTTTAAGATTTCAGCCTACGTGGAAGTAATGGGACAGTGTTGATTTGTTTCAATCCAGTTTTTTGTTAGCAGCTACATTTGTTTCAGTCCAGTTTTTTGTTAGCAGCTACATTTTTAGCCAGTTTTCTGTTTGAGAACTAATTGTTAATGACAAAGACCTCCCTGGCTCTTGCTGTGTATGCGCACGTTACCAAGCTAAAGTGTGAATGTGTGCTCGCGCGCGCGCGCGTTACCGTGCGCGCGCGCGTGCGCGCGTGTGTGTGTGTGTGTGTGTGTGTGTGTGTGTGTGTGTGTGTGTGTGTGTGTGTGTGTGTTGCTGTCCTTCCTAATTCATCAAACCAGAACAAACTTTTTTTTTTTACTGCAGAGAAACTTGTATCGTTGGTTCACCCCTGTTTCTGTTTGCAATGAAAACTGCGAATTCTATGGCCTTTTGTATTAGGAAAACTATGTCGCGTATTTTGATTTAGAATGTGCACATTAACGAAAACCGCCACCCCCCCCCCCCCCCCCTCCCCAAAAAAAAGTAAATCAACAAGCTCCTCAACTAACGCTGAATCACCTCACCTTTGGCTGTATGTAAGAGTATCATAAGTGCACCAAGTGCATGCATCTATTACCGGGCAGACAGACAGGCAGACAGACAGACAGACAGATCCATCAATAACGATTGTAACAATAACAAAAACGACAACCATTTCAGTCCACACCGCCACACACATACACACACATTTAAGTGTATGAGCGTATACACGCACATACACACACACACACACGCGCGCGCGCGCGCGCGCACGCACACACACACACGCACAGGCACACACACACACACACACAAACACACACATGAACGCACGCACACACGCATGAACGCATGCACGCACGCACGCACGCGCACGCACGCACGCACGTACGCATGCACGCACGCACGCACGCACACAAAGTTTCCCATGCGCTCCCACACATAGATGCACATACACACGTGCGCGCGTGCAGAATATACATGCACGCATACACGCACGCACGCACACACGCACACACAGACATGGACACATACACACACGCGCTGCTTCATTTTCTGGTACAGTTTATAGGGCTGTAGAGATGAGAGGGGACATCAAGAGAAAAATGGTTTTCTGGCGAGGAATGCACTGCAGGGCCCTTCTTCGGACGGGAGCGACCATAAACTAACTGCGTGCAACAAGCGTCTGTATCAAAGCACTGCGCGTTTATCTGGCGTGTTGCCAGTTCCGTCGAAGTGAGAACTCTCGGCGCGAGCGTCAAGAAAGACGATTTCGCTGCGGGCAGTTTTGCCCCTCTTGGCACCGCTCCTTGTAGAAGAAAATGTGTGTGAGGAGGCAGACGGAGAGATAGACAGAGAAAGAGATGGGTGGACATCAGTGTGAGGAGGAAGAAGGACAGATAGACAGAGAAAGAGATGGGTGGACATCAGTGTGAGGAGGAAGAAGGAGAGATAGACAGAGAAAGAGATGGGTGGACATCAGTGTGAGGAGGAAGAAGGAGAGATAGACAGAGAAAGAGATGGGTGGACATCAGTGTGAGGAGGAAGAAGGAGAGATAGACAGAGAAAGAGATGGGTGAACATCAGTGTGAGGAGGAAGGAGAGATATAGACAGAGAAAGAGATGGGTGAACATCAATGTGAGGAGGGAAGAAGGACAGATAGACAGAGAAAGAGATGGGTGGACATCAGTGTGGAGGAGGGAAGAAGGACAGATAGACAGAGAAAGAGATGATGGTGTGGAATCAGTGTGAGGAGGAGGAAGAAGGACAGATAGACAGACAGAGAAAGAGATGGGTGAACATCAGTGTGAGGAGGCAGAAGGACAGATAGACAGAGAAAGAGATGGGTGGACATCAGTGTGAGAGGAGGAAGAAGGACAGATAGACAGAGAAAGAGATGGGTGGACATCAGTGTGAGGAGGAAGAAGGAGAGATAGACAGAGAAAGAGAGATGGGTGAACATCAGTGTGAGGAGGAAGAAGGACAGATAGACAGAGAAAGAGATGGGGTGGACATCAGTGTGAGGAGCAAGAAGGACAGACAGAGAGACAGAGAAAGAAATGGGTGAACATCAGTGTGAGGAGGAAGAAGGACAGAGAGACAGAGAAAGAAATGGGTGAACATCAGTGGCTGGACTGGCCCTCACACTTAGCATCTGCTTAACAACGTCTGAAATCTGGGAGAAGTGGAGGAAGCTGGTTGCGAAGGCTTCAGAGGAGCTCAAATGGTCTTCAAGACTCCAGGATAGGTGACAGGTTTGTCAC
>JADBJO010000838.1:57500-60000 GCA_016801955.1 Conus betulinus
AATACTTCTAGCTTGCTTTAGCACCACCATAGATGTACAGTGGACACGATTTTAGGTGAGATTATAACACAGACCTTTACAACATGAAGAACTTTTAAATAGACGCAGGTTGTTGGAATCTTCCAGTCTTGCGATTTTCTTAACAGGATTCATAGATATCTGACCACTGTTTCGAATCCTGTATAGTTTCTGGAACAGCTGTCTAAAACAATATACGCGCTGTAAACTTTTTTTGAAGAACCACTGATCCTATTTGGTACCTGAGAGTAATAGAAAAGGGGGGAAGTGGTAAAGCAGTACAGCTAAGTTACTCAATATTCACCTTATTCATTAATCCAAGTTTTTGAAAAGAAATAATGAAGACATCGTGAAAAAAAAAGTTTGAACAACTACTTAGTTACCTTACCCTCTGTGTAAGTCTATTGTGCCAGCTGTAGGCTAGATGTCTTATTGCCTACAGTGTGCATGTGTTGCTCTGGAAAAGGTGTGGTGCGGTAGGAGTTGGGCAGGTGTTTATCATGAAGCCATATGATTTAGTTGTCCTTGATCTTGAGGCATTTCAATGTCTGTCTTCTCTCTCCTTAACAGAATGTGTGTATCCTCTGAAGATACCTATGACGTGAGTGTGTCCGGAAGCTAAGTGTGATAATGTTTGAGAAGAAAATATAATCCAAAGCTACATTCTTTATACTGACCTATTATAGATAGTGCCTTACCCTTCGTTGTATATATTCACACATAAGTGCATATTTCCTGCACGGTGTAGTGCATAGCATGTGGCCTTTTAATTCTATTATATTACTTTGAATGCAGAAAGACAAAAGCAAAGACTAAAAACATTTCCAAAATGGAGGCTTGCAGAAACTAAGACTAAAGTTGTGTGTTTAATGAGATATGGAAATGGAAAACTGTTTTATTCAGTATAGGCCACAGCCCCTTCTAAAGAGGGCAATCCATATACGATGACACTTCAACAGTAAACAGAGACACATCAAGATATTGAGAACAGAGTTCTAACATTTTTAACAAAAGAACATTATAGGTACATGTCTCAATTTAGCATTGAGTTTCTTTTCCTGCATCAGCACGCCCTTTTAGTGCCTTTGTAAAGATACGGTCTTCAATTCTTCGGTAATGTTTTATTGAGAGAAAAGCACTGATAAAACAGCACTATATACTAAAGTTTCTCCGCCGTTCTGGAAGACTGGTCGGTAAAAGATAGAAAGGGGAATCTGCTGGACGATGGAGGG
The DNA here is from genome assembly GCA_016801955.1 of Conus betulinus. Taxonomy (NCBI): domain Eukaryota; kingdom Metazoa; phylum Mollusca; class Gastropoda; order Neogastropoda; family Conidae; genus Conus; species Conus betulinus. The sequence continues at coordinate 58,751 of JADBJO010000838.1, forward strand.
AGAGAGGAGTGTGATAGTGGAGAGTGCTCCTTGGTGGCCCCTGCTGCTGGTTCTGGAGCCGAGTGTTTGAGACTCAGCGACAACTATCACTGAAAAGAATGAAAGCTTGCTGATCATTCAAGCCTTGGAATCTCCCTGGCCACACTTCATGCCACGACTCCTCATCGAGCAAAGCAGACCAAAAGAAGCAAGCAAGCCAAACACAGATAACACACCTCTCTGCTAGTTACCAAACCACCTGCACGCAAGGATATCACACGGATCCGCAGAGGTGTCAAAAAGCGATCAGCAAAGGCAGGTCTGATGGAAATCGATAACAGCATGTCTTCTTGTGTTTCACTCACGCGTTCTTAAGTTGGATGTCATTATCTAAACTGTCTTTCGTGCCAGTGAGTTTTTGCGGAACGCTTTTTATGTTGCAGTTTGGTTTAATGAAACCATGATTTTGTTAGCTGGGGAACAAACGAACAGACAAACAAACAAAAGAAAAAAGCGGAAACGACACTGCTCTTGTTTTTAGCTTTGATGATAGAAATCAACTACTAAAGTGCAAATTAGGTGCACAAAAAACCTACATCAAAAATGTTTAAAAAGACACTCACCTGCGTGTAAATACCTCTCACTTGCAACACGTGCGTACGCAGATATACAGGCACATTCATGCACACACACACACACACACACACACACACACACACACACACACACACACACGGGGGGGGGGGGGTGGGAGGAGAGAGAGAGAGAGAGAGAGAGAGAGAGAGAGAGAGAGAGAGAGAGAGAGAGAGAGATGAAGAATGTGTTGATTTTAATGTTTTTCAAGAGGTTTGCAAAGAATAGACTTGATCGACATTGATGCGTAGTTTGAAGGATCTGAATTATCGTCAGATGTATAAATGGGTATAACGTTTGCTTTTTTGAGCGCATTTGGAATATGATTTTCATCTTTGTACGTTAAATATGTACGTTAACGTGTCAGTTATAACTCGAGCCGCGGCTTTAGAGACTCAGAATCTGTGTCATCTACTGCGCGAGTTCATGATTGTGTTTGAGAAGAAACAGATACTTATACACCTCTTACACATTCATAGGTGGATTGTATCATGCAGATATGATTTTTTGTCGTGACAAAAAAAATGTATCTGGAAATGAAGAGAACTGACTGTTAAGTTGTTCTGCAGAAATACCTTTTATGGCTGTTGGTTTTAAAGTAGTGGTAGTAAGTAGTAGTAGTAGTAGTAGTAGTAGTA
>JADBJO010000838.1:85000-87500 GCA_016801955.1 Conus betulinus
AAACGTTTCCTTCTGCTACAGAATCCCAGATATTCCAAAAGAAAGGCTTGGTGACGGAATGGAAGGAGACATGGCCGGAAGATGCATGGAGAGAGGTGCGTAATGCTGGACAGTTCATTCAGGTGGTCTCTGTGGCTGTTTTGGGGACTGGCCAGAGAAAACACATCATTGCAATCACTACAGACGCAAAGCTCTCTGATCATCGAAGCCATTGGACCTCTTGCCCCCAGGCCACGCTTCGTGCCCTCACTCATTGATCAAAACAGAACAAACAAATACCCAACACAGCCAACACAAACAACCCCCTCTGCTGGTTATAAACCACCTGCACACAAGGGAATTACACGCATCAGCAGAGGTGTCAAAAAAGTGATTAGGAAAGTCAGATCTGATGGGAATCGTGAACTGCATCTCTTCTCGTGTGTTCTTCTTTTGCGGATTTCGGTTGGATGGTGTTGTCTGAACTATATTTCGTGATGCTTTTTCATTTCTTTGTTTCTTTCAATTTTAATTTGTTCTGATGATGGATTTGTTTTACGCTTTGTGTGGTGGCATTCTTTTTAACGAAAACGAGATTTTCGGAGCGAGCAGATTTGAAAAGTGGGAAACGATATCGTCTTTTTTGTAATATATGACAATAGAAATTAGTGAGTAAAGAGCAGACGAGGTACATGAAGAAGAAACTACGACAAATAACATATTCAGCTTAAAGAATCCTTTTGCATGCCTGAGGTTGCTTCATTCTCTTGCAGTGTGAATGTGGAGCCGAAATGCATCCACATAACATTCATTCGGCCACACACACACACACACACACACACACACACACACACACACACACACACACACACACACACACACACACACACACACACACAACAAACAAACAAACACAACAAACAAACAAACAACAAACAACAAACAACACACACGCATGCACGCACACGCACACACACACACACACACACACACACACACACACACACACACACACACACCACACACACACACTACAAAATCTGTTCAATGAGTGAAAAGAAACGGCCACACAAATCTCACCACCATCAGCCAGAATGAATTCTCTGGTCATCGAAGCCTTATGATCTTTCGCCTCCTGGACACAGTCAGTGCCGTCCTTCCTAATTCATCAAACAAGAACAAATGAAATCCAAACAAAACTCATCGGTTTCTTTGTTGATTTCAACCCTGATTTGTGTCCCGCTGAGCGGCTTGCTTTGCAGCTCAGGTTACGATCTGTTTAGAATGGTAACTAGGAGTGTTGTAGAATTTTGTGTCAGGAAAACAAGGTCACGTTGTTTGATTTAGAATAGGATGTAAATGGAAAACGAACGTAAAAAAAATATATTATGTAAGCTAACATTGTTTCGCTTGCAGACCTAGTTAGCAGACATACTAGTTGACACGAGTGTGCAAGAACCACATAGTTTCACATAGTTTCACACACACACACACACACACACACACACACACACACACACACACACACACACACACACACACACACACACACACACACACAGTGAGAGACAGAGAGAGAGAGAGTGAGATAGAAGAGAGAGTGAGAAGAGAGAGAGTCACAACCGAGAAAGAGACAGACAGACAGACAGACAGACAGACAGACAGACAAAGACAGAGACAGAGAGACAGAAACTCGAAACTCGAAGTCTTTAATGAGGGTGAATAGATAAGCTGGAAGCTGGATATAGACAGACTGACAGACGAAAGGACGAACGACGACACATAGGTTTTGTTTTGTTTGTGTTGTGTGTGTGGTGTGTGTGTGTGTGGTGTGTGTGTGTGTGTGTGTGTGTGTGTGTGTGTGTGTGTGTGTGTGTGTGTGTGTGTGTTGTTTTTTTTTTTTTGTTTGTTTGTTTTTTGTTTGTTTTGTTTGGGGGGTGGGGGGGGGGGGGGGGGGAGGGAGGGGGTGCGTTGCCATACGCACTGGTCGTTTTCCTCACAACTGGAGACGGAGAGAGAGGATTGTGTATTTTTTTTTTAATTCCATTAATTGATATAACATATTTCGGCTATTAACACGCAACAAGAACATTAAAGCCAAATGAAAATTCTATGTGAAAGCAATATTGGACACATATATGTCCGGATGCCACGCGCTCGCGCGCGCGCGCTCTTTTCGCAATTTCGCTCATTCTTTTTCGAGTTACACTTGTTTCAAAATTGAGAATTCCTCAGAGTTACATGGAATATCCATCTTGTAAGTATTTAGTCTATGAAGTTTTTCTGGCCATACGAGAAAAATTAAGGCGTGAAACATCTTTTTCGTCTGTATGTTTTATTCACGATTTCTTTTAAAACCCCGGAACGAAAATCACAACCATATGGATATCCATTTCTTCCACAGTAATGATGTATCCAGTTATGGGAAAGAATGACGTAATACTGACCAGATTTAATCATCTTTGTACAAGACTGGAATTGTTTCCGGTTTTCTGTACGTGTGTCTGTGTGTGCATTATCA
>JADBJO010000838.1:95000-102500 GCA_016801955.1 Conus betulinus
AGAAAGAAAAAACGTTAATGTTGCTTTGCTCCGAGTAGAAAAGGTTCTGAAATATGAATTACAGAGAGAAAAAAGACAATGAGACAAGAAAAGGCACCAAGATGACTGCATCCGGTTTTAAACAAAACAACAGTAACACAAACACAAAAGAAACTTTTCTTTTTGTTTTCTTTCCTTTTTTTTTCTTGATTTGAAGTTCACGAAGTCAGTTATCCCGTACGGCATGCTGGCAAGTTCATAACCCAACAACAACAGGAGCACGAACAAACAAAACAAAAAAGAGGGAACAGAATCACTGGATCCAAACTCGACTCATCGCCTTTTCTGAGTGGGAGGGGGAAGGGGGCGGGAGCAGGGGGACAGAATAGGGAAGGGGGAGGAGGACGTGAAAGTGTCAGGGGGCGTGGGCGCAGGAGGGGGAGGAAGGGGGGGGGGCATGGGTAAAAGCACATAAGAATGATTTAACGTGTCTGTTACAGCCCCAATGTAAGTGTAAGCCTGTGACGCTAACTGAGACATCGCGTGTTTCCATGGGAACCCGTTATTGAGGAGCGAGGGAGGGAGGGAGGCTGAAAGCTAAAAGAGGATGCAGCCAAAAACAGCGTCCCAAATGGACATCGTAAACATCCAGACATTGTGTGCCATGCCCCCATTGACCACAACTCAACGACTGCCGTCACTCTGTAGCAGTCTGCCAAACGACTTCTGTAAGGAGGATCTCCTTTCTTCCACGGACTGTTTTCATGGTGGGAGGGCCGTTGCGGCAAAGCAAGAACGAAGACTTTAAAACATGAACAACTAACGACACACTGTCCACCAGATCAGGTCATGTTGCCTATAGCCCAGCCGACAGGGACATGTCTTACCAAGCTGTCATGTCCTCAGTGTCATGTTGCTTATAGCCCAGCTGACAGGGACATGTCCTATCAGGGCTGTCATGTCCTCAGTGTCATGTGCTTATAGCCCAGCCGACAGGGACATGTCCTATCAGGGCTGTCAAGTCCTCAGTGTCATGTTGCCTTTCGCCCAGCCGACAGGGACATGTCCTATCAGGGCTGTCATGTCCTCAGTGTCATGCTGCTTATAGCCCAGCCGACAGGGACATGTCCTATCAGGGCTGTCAAGTCCTCAGTGTCATGTGCCTTTCGCCCAGCCGACAGGGACATATCCTATCAGGGCTGTCATGTCCTCAGTGTCATGTGCCTATAGCCCAGCCGACAGGGACATGTCCTATCAGGGCTGTCATGTCCTCGGAGTCAGTTCTCTAGGTTGTTAAAAAAAAAAGGCCACAACTTATGAATGCAGATTTTCTAAAATAGGCTTCAATGCTTATAAGTAATGTTCTTTCGTAAAATCTGAGAGCAACTGGAAATGTTTATCTCATAGGGGAATTCAAAAGTGACACCAGGTGGAACATTTTATAAGACTTTTTTTTTTATCTGCTGTAAAGTGTTTATATCTGACATTGTGTAAGTTGAAAGTACGAAAAAAAAGACATTCTATTGTGGGTAGTTCATCACATGGAATGCATGACGGAAACGTATCGCCTGTTCAAAGACACGTGTGAGTGTCAAAGAACTGTTAAAAGTACGTGTGGGTGTAAAAGAACTGGTAAAAGGTACGCGTGGATGTCAAAGAACTGGCCTGTGTGAAATCGGACCAAAACTGTTTCCTCTTTTAACACCATCAATGGCGAATGCTAAAACTCTGTAAGTATTGGACGGATCTGGGGGAACGATGTGTGTTATTGTCCGCACGTTCCATTCTTCTTGCCAGAGGTCATTGATATACGTCTGTGCTTTGGGTTTCAGGTAACTGTGGGGGATAGGGAACCTTCACAACATTTTCTTTTAGCATTCTTGGCCAGTCCATCAGCTACCACATCGCCTGAATGCCAACATGACCAGGAACCCAAGCGAAAACTCTTTTGTGACCATCAAATTTCAGAGAGGTGTAGAGTTCAAACCAATTCAGCGGTGAACGATGGTTGAGGTTAAGACCAGAGATGGTTCCAAAGCAGGTAGTGAATCAGAGAGAATGCGAACTGCTTTATGTTTGGATTCAGAGTTCATTTGAGGTGCCAGGACCAATCCTATCAGTCCAGCAATGGGTATGGATCTGTCTGAGGTCAGGTGTTTTGGACTGTTCCGATAAGTAGTTTCTGCGCAGTTAGTGAACAACTTCTTCAGACTTGGAGCCATCAGTAGATATTCTTTGAATGGGTGGAAACTTAGATAACAGCTTAGCAAAAACAAAAACAAAAATTGCCGTATAGACCAGAGAGCTTTCGAGTCTTTGCGATAACAGACTAGATCAAAGCGGATCCCCGAAGTGAGGAAAGTCCGCGGCGGATTGTCTGGAAAACTGGGCAAATCACACACAACTCGAACGTCATTTTCTGCATGGTTCGGACGGAAAGAAGGTGGATTCCCAAGGGCGGCGTAGAACTGGGGTTCTTCTCAAATTTCTCGCGGAATGTTGGTTGAAAAGCACAGCCATCAGCCGGGTTTGGGGACTCGGAGAAGAAGTTCAGTCAACAGCTCAGAGAACGTTACAGTCGACGGTGGGAAAAGGATGGTTCCCCAGGCCTCTGCATTCAGACTGTACACAAGGTTGGTGCAGGACTTCGCCAGACAGAGTCGAAGCCGTTGATGGGTGATGGCACCCTGAACGTAGAGGCAGGAGGGTACAGAAATGTAGCCAACACAGCCACAGTCCAGCGTGGAGCGGATCACAGCCCTGTGAAGAGTGAGAAGTTTCCTCAAAGCGTCCCCGGTCCGAAGGCTCCACAATCCAGAATGTTGTGTATTTTTTCTTTCTGACAAGAAGTGTTCAAGTGCTGGAGATGACTTTTAAAATTCAGTTCTTAATTGCAACTAACTCCCAGAAATGGGGATTGGTTCACAGGTGTAATGGATGGATTTATCCACAAAAAGTTAAGGAAAAAGGTAACGTCAACAGTTTTGGAAGATATCTGGTGTAGCGTGCAGGCAAAAGACAGCCTCAGTTTAATGTGCCTCCTCCAGAGGCTAGCCGTTGTGAATAGCTAGTGTCGATACTCCTGTATAGATTTCTGACACTGGAATAGAGAAAGACGAGGATTCTGTGCAGATTTGTAGGATCAGACTGGAAATGAATAATGCACCCTCAACGCAGGCACCCGCTCCTGCGTGCGCACACACACACACACACACACACACACACACACACACACACACACACACACACACACACACACACACACACACACACATACACACACACACACATACTGTGCCGCACACAGACCTCTGTGTGTGTGTCTCTCTCTCTGTCTGTATGTCTCTCTGTCTCAGTCTGTCTGTTTGTCTGTCTGTCTGCCTCTCTCTCTCTCTCTCTGTATCTGTCTCTGTCTGTCTGTCTCTCTCTTTCTCTCTCTCATTCTCTCTCTCTCTCTCTCTCTCTCTCTCTCTCTCTCTCTCTCTCTCTCTCTCCCCTGTGATGTATGTCTCTGTCTCTCTCTCTCTGTCTGTCTGTCTCTCTCTCTGTCTGTCTTTGTCTCTCTACCTCTTTTTGTCTGTCTTTGTCTCTGTTTCTGTCTCTCTCTCTTTGACACACTCTCTCTCTCTCTCTCTCTCTCTCTCTCTCTCTCTCTCTCTCTCTCTCTCTCTCTCTCTCTCTCTCTCACGCACGTGTACACACACACACACACACACACACACACACACACACACACACACACACACACACACACACACACACACACACCAGGAAGAAGGAAAATCCCCACGAGTGTTGCTATCAATTAAAGGATATAACGAATTCAGGTGCGTCGGGAAAAAAAAGTACTGGCTGAACATAACTGGAAAGGATTTCCATTTTGACTCCAGCCCTTCTCCCCCACCAGCCCCACCCCACCCCACCCCCAAAACCCCGGCAAAACGTTTACAAGAATCTCGAATTGTCAGTTTATGAAACGTCTGTGTTCAAAAACATCCGTTCAGTGAATTTGTTCTCTGTTGGAAAGATCTGTGTTTACTATTTCCTGAAATTCTGGCAGTAAAATCAAGTAGTAAAACATTTTGTGTGTTTGTTCTATGAATCAAATGTCAGTTCATAGCTTGGCTAAGTACGCACTAATTATTGTGTGCAGATGTTGGCGTGTGAAACATCTGTTTATCATTTGCTTTGTAAATGCCTAGCATTGTTCTCAAGATATCAAAAGTAAGACACTGGTGGAAGGTTGTGAATTGAAGCTGGATTTATTGCCCACCGTTACTTTCTTCCTAAACCCCGTGTCTCTCTCTCTCTCTCTCTCTCTCTCTCTCTCTCTCTCTCTCTCTCTCTCTCTCTCTCTCTCTCTCTCTCTCTCTCTCTCTCTCTTAACTGCCTTCTACAACCTGCCACCATCTCTTCTTTCTTACCTATTTATTTTAGAGGAATGTAAATCTATATTTCGGAGTAGACTTAACATTAATGGAACCTTTCACGTTACGCCTGTTTTTGATGTTGATGCTGCTGCTGATCCTTTTATTCCAAACACTCGTTATGCATGTGTCATATTTTGTATTTCCGCGTTATCTGTTTGTGTTACGTTTGTTTGTTTGTTTGTTTTCTCAGCTGCAGCGTTGATGACTGTTGTTTTTTCTTCTCTGTTAATTACTTTAACATGAATCTTCCACCCCGCTTCGCTCGCTCCCACCTCACCTCTCTCGTTCCTCTCCTGTAATCACTCTTTCTCCCTCGCCATACGTCCCGCCCCCTTTCCAATCCTACTTTTTTTCCACACACGTCTACTTTGCTGCAATATGCATAAGCAAGATGAAAACCTTTTGTTTGTTGTTTTATCTCATGTTTTTTTTTCTGACATTTTCATTTCAGTCTCATTTTGTTTGTTGAAAATAAGCAAGCACGCACAGCACAGCACACAGACACACAGACACACACACACACAGACACACACACACACACACACACACACACACACACGCACGCACGCACACACACACACACACACACACACACACACACACACACACACACACACACACACACACTCACGCACGCAGGAACGCACGCACGCACACGCACATGTACACACACATACACACACAGGCACACACACACACACACACGCGCACACACACACACACACACACACACACACACACACACACACACACACACACACACACACACAGAGGGAGACAGGGGGTGGAGAGAGGGGTGGAAAGAGAGAGAGGGGGGGGAGTGAGAGCAACGCGTTTATACTCTTAAGAGAAATTATATACCCATCCCTTCATTTTCTAAATGAAATCACTTTTTAATTTTTTTTTTTTATGTTGCTGATCATTTTTGATGAAACTCTTCTTTTGCATCTCTTTTCATCAAGTCTTTTCGCAGAAACATCCTGATTATATTCTCATCCCTATAAATCAGAGAGAGAGAGAGAGAGAGAGAGAGAGAGAGAGAGAGAGAGAGAGAGAATAAGAGAGAGAGAAACAAAGAGAGAGAGAGAGAGAAAGGGGGGAGGAGAGAGAATTATATGCAATATCATCCCTAGCCCTCCATTTTCTTAATGAAATCATGTTTGGTTGTTGTGGTGGTGGTGGTGGTGGTGTGTTTGTGTTTGTTGTTCTTGTTCCTGTTGTTGGTATGTCAAGCAGTATATTTCCTTGTTAGAAAGAGAAAAGACAGACAGACAGAGGTTTGCATGCAATTTTATCCCTCGCCCTTCATTTTCTTAATGGAATCACGTTGATTGTTGCTCTTGTTGTTGTTGTTTTTGTTGTTTGTGTTGTTGTTCTTGTTGCTGCTGCTGCCGCCGCTGCTGCTGCTGTTGTTGTTGTTGTTATTGCTGTAGTTCTTGTTATGTTAAGCAGTATTTCCCTTGTCATGGCTCTTATTTCTTTCTTTCTGTCATCTCTTCTTCAATCTTTTTACGAAAAAACCCGTCCGGCCGTTTGACATGAAGACATGCCATTGTCAGAGTTTACGAACACTCTGCAAGTTTAAGAAGAGAACTGAGTAAGACAGCGGCAATAAGAACATTGTTTTACATTACAAAAATCACTGAGAACATTTGGTCACGCACTTTGCACACCCATGGGAACACTGGGTCACAGAATAGAGAAAACATCCGTCATGAAACTGATCAGCGGGTATTTTGGGAACAAAGTTTAGTTATCTTATACGGTTCCAAATCATGTTTATCCTCTGCAAAACCCCACGCATACACATGGGGGGGGGGGGGGGGGGGGGGGGGGGGGGGGGGGGGAAAGAAGGAGGAAAGGCATCCGAGAGATTTTTTTTGGTTCTCCTTTTTTTTCTTGTTGAAGGCGAAGAGAATGTGCCTTTTGAGACTCGTTGTGTGGGGGGAGTGGTGTGGAGAGGTGTCCTCACGACAGGCAGACATGTTGTTGTGGGGGGGGAGTGGTGTGGAGAGGTGTCCTCACGATAGGCAGACATGTTGTTGTGGGGGAGTGGTGTGGACAGGTGTCCTCACGACAGACAGACATGTTGTTGTGGGAGAGTGGTGTGGAGAGGTGTCCTCACGACAGATAGACATGTTGTTGTGGGGGGAGTGGGTGTAAAGAGGTGTCCGCACGACAGGCGGACGTGTTGTGGGGGAGTGGTGTGGACAGGTGTCCTCACGACAGACAGACATGTTGTTGTGGGGGAGTGGGGTGTGGACAAGTGTCCTCACGACAGGCAGACATATTGTGTGTGGGAGTGGTGTGGACAGGTGTCCTCACGACAGGCAGACATGTTGTTGTGGGGGAGTGGTGTGGAGAGGTGTCCTCACGACAGGACAGACATATTGTTGTGTGGGAGTGGTGTGGAGAGGTGTCCTCACGACAGGCAGACATGTTGTTGTGTGGGAGTGGTGTGGAGAGGTGTCCTCACGACAGACAGACATGTTGTTGTGGGGGAGTGGTGTGGAGAGGTGTCCTCACGACAGACAGACATGTTGTTGTGGGGGAGTGGTGTGGAGAGGTGTCCTCACGACAGACAGACATGTTGTTGTGGGGGAGTGGTGTGGTGGAGGTGTCCTCACGACAGACAGACATGTTGTTGTGGGGGAGTGGTGTGGAGAGGTGTCCTCACGACAGACAGACATGTTGTTGTGGGGGAGTGTGTGGAGAGGTGTCCTCACGACAGGCAGACATGTTGTTGTGGGGGAGTGGTGTGGACAGGTGTCCTCACGACAGACAGACATGTTGTTGTGTGAGAGTGGTGTGGAGAGGTGTCCTCACGACAGGCAGGACATGTTGTTGTGGGAGAGTGGTGTGGACAGGTGTCCTCACGACAGACAGACATGTTGTTGTGGGGGAGTGGTGTGGAGAGGTGTCCTCACGACAGGCAGACATGTTGTTGTGGGGGAGTGGTGTGGAGAGGGTGTCCTCACGACAGGCAGACATGTTGTTGTGGGGGAGTGGTGTGGAGAGGTGTCCTCACGACAGGCAGACATGTTGTTGTGGGGGAGTGGTGTGGAGAGGTGTCCTCACGACAGACAGATAT
>JADBJO010000838.1:112500-115000 GCA_016801955.1 Conus betulinus
GTAGGCAATGTCAAAATCAAACAAGGGGAAAGAGAAAACAAACAGGCACGAAAAGGCAAAAGAAACATTATTATTGGCGTAGCATCTCAGAGGGTGCACAGATTCTTTTTTTTAATGAAGTGCAAATTGAGGAAGTGGTTTTTTTTTCCTTGCCCCTCCCCCTCCCCCATCCCTTCCCCCACATTTCATTCTTTTCGTTTTCTGTTTTTGGAGTTAGGGGTACAGTGTGGAAGCAAACGGGACGGACAGGGGGGAGTGGTGGAAGCGGGGAGGGGGGTGGTAGGAGGAAGGGTTGGGATTTTTTTTTTTTTTTTTGAGAAAAGGTTAGAGTTAAGATGTGTTTTGTTTCTTCTGCAATTCCGAACACAAAGAAGGTGGTGATTGAGTGAATGCAGGAGTAACCGAGTGAAATAGACAGAGAGAGAGAGAGAATGAGACAGACTGACAGAGAGACAAACAGATATACAAAGAAACAGAGACTGGGACAGAGACAGAGAGATAAAGAGAGTTAGACAGAGAGACAGCGAGACAAAGAGAGACAGAGACAGACAGACAGACAGACAGAGAGAGAGTGAAAGATAGACAGAGAGAAAGAAGCATAGAGAGAGGAGAAGTCACGGAGAGAGAAAGGTCACAGAGAGAGAGAGAGAGAGGAGAGAGAGAGAGAGGAGGAGAGGAGAGAGAGAGAGAGAGAGAGAGAGAGAGTAGATTATCCGGCTGTTAGATTTTATATTTATTCTAAGCAGACGATGTTTAAGGCGTTTGATGATCAAAACTGACGTTACTCATCATTCATTAAAATCTTCCACTCGGGGGAAAGCTTGGAGCTAGGCATGACAGCCACATTCCACCAGCAAAAAACTGTAGCAGCAGCAGTGCTAGTTGAAGCAGACTACGGGAAGCATTGAAGAAGTCAGGGGATGAGGATAGAGAGGTTTATGAAGGGAAGGAGGTTTCAGATAGGGTGGAAAAAGGGAGGAGGGCTAAGGGAGGTTGAGAGAGAGGATTTCCAGGACTGGATGGACATGTGCGTACGTGCGTGCGTGCGTGTGTAGTGTGTGTGTGTGTGTGTTTGTGTGTGTGTGTGTGTGTGTGTGTGTGTGTGTGTGTGTGTGTGTGTGTGTGTGTAATCAGAGGGGACTGGCCAGGTTACAATACGCAAACTGCAAAATCTCATTAGCACCAAGTAATTCAAGGAATGTTTAAGTCAGATCGTAAAAGAATGGACACATTCAACATTCTTTGACAGGTATTTTTTTAAAAGGCTGAGTCGGCGCTGTTCCTGCAAGACCTCCTTGAACGGTGTCCGAGTTAGACACAAACAGCAAAGACAACGTGAACATTCCGCTCTCTTTCTCTGTCTTGTCTTTCGGCTCACTTTGACTGCCTGTCTGACTGCCGCATATACGTTGTGGCATCCTATAAACATAGTCTATGGTTTTGTTTTGTTTTTGATTTACTTGTTACAGCCCAGCCTTGTCTACCGTTCGCTTTCCTTTTTTTTTTTTTTTTTGTGTGTGTGTGTGTGTGTGTGTGTGTGTGTGTGTGTGTGTGTGTGTGTGTGTATTTTGTGGTGTATAGTATGGCATTTATTTTAATGGAAGTTAAATAAATGGTTTTCATTCAACAAGACCTGACCAACATGTTGGTTCACTGCATCCACATGGTCTGCTTAGTCTGATGCGTGACCATGACTGCCATCCACACTGCCTCTGCTTAGTCTGATGTTGACTATGACTGCCATCCATACTGCCTCTGCTTAGTCTGAGTGCATGACTATGACTGCCATCCACACTGCCTCTGCTTAGTCTGATGCATGACTATGACTGCCATCCATACTGCCTCTGCTTAGTCTGATGCATGACTATGACTGCCATCCACACTGCCTCTGCTTAGTCTGATGCATGACTATGACTGCCATCCACACTGCCTCTGCTTAGTCTGATGCATGACTATGACTGCCATCCACACTGCCTCTGCTTAGTCTGATGCATGACTATGACTGCCATCCACACTGCCTCTGCTTAGTCTGATGCATGACTGGACTGGTTTGCGTGCACTGATGTCTCATGACTGGACTGGTTTGCGTGCACTGATGTCTCAAGACTGGACTGGTTTGCGTGCACTGACGTCTCAGGAGGTGAAGTTGAAATGCTGGCTGGTTGAAGACTGGGAGACGGGAAACGCTGGAATCTGTGATGACTGTCAGTCAGATAATGAGGCCAGAATGAGCAAGGACTACAGCTTGATAAAAGCACTGATGTACCAGTCAGTGCCTAATCAGGATAGTCAGAACGAGGGGGAGTCGTGCACGATACTAGGCAAATGCAGGCCAACTCAGAGACCCGACGAGCTCCTCAAGCCTTGCTGCGTGGAACTTTTTTTTTTTCTAACTCCTGTTCACAAAATATGATATTACACTCCCTCCAGATATTTTCCTTTAAAACCCGAAAGGCAAAGAAATTGGCAGCTTGACAAGGAAACAAGAATGATTCTGTTA
>JADBJO010000838.1:125000-127500 GCA_016801955.1 Conus betulinus
AGAGTGACAAAAAAAGAGAAAATTGTCCGCACGATTTTCCAAAGAGCGGGTGGGAGATATTACTATGTAGACAGAAAGACACCTCTCCCCACCCTACCCTCCCCCTTCCTACAGCATTCCCACAGTAGGATACAACAGCAAGGTGGCAACTGGAGATAAAGAGACCACGAGTGAGTACAATTCTATCCACAGTCCATCTGTCTTTTGGAAAATGACCCCGTCAACCTCTCCACCTCCTTTGCCCCTTACTCCTCTCTCTCCCCCCCCTCCTCTTCGCGACACACGTCTCTCCTACCATTTATCTCACTTGCCACGCGGGCGGGCTGTGCTCTGTTGTTCTGTCTCCATCATCTCATCCTTCATGCTCTGTGTTCTTTTGTTCTGTCTCCATCATCTCATCCTTCATGCTCTGTGCTCTTTTGTTCTGTCTCCATCATCTCATCAGGAATGCTCTGTGCTCTTTCGTCATGTCTTCATCATATCCTTCATGCTGTGTGTTCTTTTGTTCTGTCTCCATCATTTCATCCTTCATGCTCTGTACTCTTTTGTCTTGTCTTCATCATCTCATCAGGAATGCTCTGTGCTCTTTCGTCATGTCTTCATCATATCCTTCATGCTCTGTGCTCTTTTGTTGTGTCTCCTCATGTTCCTTCTGCTCTACTCTTTTGTCTTGTCTTCATCATCTCTCTGTGTTCTTTTGTTCTGTCTCCATCATCTTATCCTTCATGCTCTGTGCTGTTTTGTTCTGTCTCCATCATTTCATCCTTCATGCTCTGTACTCTTTTGTCTTGTCTTCATCATCTCATCAGGAATGCTCTGTGCTGTTTTGTTCTGTCTCCATCATCTCATCCTTCATGCTCTGTACTCTTTTGTCTTGTCTTCATCGTCTCACCCAACGTGTTGATATCGCTCTGTCATGTTGTCGGTCTCTGACTGCCGCTTCTGGCATCTTGACCTGTCTGAAACATTTTGAAATTTCATAAGCTATTTTCTTGTTGGTGGTGGTTGTTTTTTTTTTTTGTACTTTGAATTGCCTTTTTTCATTTGCTTCAATTGTTTTTGTTCTTGGACTTATAATTGCTTTTTCTTTTCATATGCTCATTAGAGTGATGACGTCAATACTGGCTTCTTGGTATTGGTTGTGTGTTGTTTGTTTGTTTGGCTTGATGTTGTTTGTTTGTATAATCATGTCTTGATCTAAACGTTGTGTCATTGAGTACTAGCCTTCGTAGAGTAGTAACGGCAAGTATGAAAAATGGCTGACGAAACAATACTTTTACCGTTATAAAATAAAGCATCGTTGTCTTTGTCGTTGTCATTGTACTCCTGACGGTGTGACAGTGTGTGTATGTTGGAGCTTAGAGTGCAGACATGGACTTCGCACGTTGGGAGCGTTTCGATTCATTGTCATCTTCTGTTTGTTCATACGTCTGTGGGTGGGTGGGGGTCAGTGTTGTTCACGTTAGGGTGAACTCACGATCGGGGGGGGGGGGGGGGGGGGCATGAAATGAAGGCTTTTGTATATGTACTTCGGGTTGTGTAGGTTCCAATAGAATAGAACGTCTGGTTTAATTCGCTAAATTTGCAGGTGTTGTATAGACCAACCTGAGGGGGGGGGGGGGGGGGGGGAGAGAGAGAGAGAGAGAGAGAGAGAGAGAGAGAGAGAGAGAGAGAGAGAGAGAGAGATCCGAAGCCAGCACATCATGCATCTGTTTGATTTTATATTCATTTTAAACAGACGATGTTAAGGCGTTTAATGAGGGGAACTGACGCACGCACCCCATGCACGCACGCAAGCACGTGCACTCACACACACGCACGCACACGCGCGCGCGCACACACACACACACACACACACACACACACACACACACACACACACACACACACACACACACACCGCGCACGCACGCACGCATGCACGCTACACACACACACACACACACACACACACACACACACACACACACACACACACACACACGCACATGCACGCATGCACGCTTACACACACACACACACACACACACACACACACACACACACACACACACACACACCACCGCAACTATATACCATGTAGGCACTATTAAAATGAAACAATGGAAGAACAAAATGAAATACACACGGCAAGACGTAAGAAGCTCTACTGTTCGCGTAACCTCTGACAGGGGGCATAGATTTGCTTTTAAGCGGAGAGAAAGTGCATGTTGGGGACATGATATTTTTCCTCCCCACCCCCTCCCGTCTCCGACATTTCTTTTTTTTCCCCTTTTCTCTTTTTGGAGGTAGGGGCACAGAGTGGACGGAAGCGGGGGGAGGGGGGGAGGGAGGAGGGAAGAGACAGGGGAGAAAAGGAGGGGGTGGGGCTTGGGGGAGGAAGGTTGGAGTTAGGTGTTTTGTTTCTTCTGCAATTCTGTACACACGGAAGAGGTAATTGGATGTATCACAGAGGAGAGAGAGAGAGAGAGAGAGAGAGAGAAGAGGAGAGGGAGAGAGA
>JADBJO010000838.1:137500-140000 GCA_016801955.1 Conus betulinus
GTTAGCTGTAACTCCTGCACATTTTTGGCCCCACAGTTTCACAGACGTGGTGTAGGGTTTGCGGACTAACTGGCGAGCAGTGTCACCTTTGGCATGGCCTCTGAAACGGTTGGTGCTTTGATGGCTGGGCAGAGGACGTTGAACACTGGACTCTGTGGTCACTGTCAGTCTTTCATCATCGGGTACATGCTCTCTGTGGTCACTATCAGTCTTTCATTATCGGGTACCTGCTCTCTGTGGTCACATCATCGGGTACTTGCTCTCTGTGGTCACTATCAGTCTTTCATTATCGGGTACTTGCTCTCTGTGGTCACTATCAGTCTTTCATTATCGGGTACATGCTCTCTGTGGTCATCATCGGGTACATGCTCTCTGTGGTCACTATCAGTCTTTCATCATCGGGTACGTGCTCTCTGTGGTCACTGTCAGTCTTTCATCATCGGGTACCTGCTCTCT
This sequence comes from Conus betulinus, assembly GCA_016801955.1. NCBI lineage: Eukaryota > Metazoa > Mollusca > Gastropoda > Neogastropoda > Conidae > Conus > Conus betulinus. The sequence goes on from JADBJO010000838.1 coordinate 137,957, forward strand.
GTGGTCACTGTCAGTCTTTCATCATCGGGTACTTGCTCTCTGTGGTCACTGTCAGTCTTTCATCATCGGGTACTTGCTCTCTGTGGTCACTGTCAGTCTTTCATCATCGGGTACTTGCTCTCTCTGTGGTCACTGTCAGTCTTTCATCATCGGGTCATCTCTGTGGTCACATCATCGGGTACTTGCTCTCTGTGGTCACTGTCAGTCTTTCAACATCGGGTACCTGCTCTCTGTGGTCACATCATCGGGTACTTGCTCTCTGTGGTCACTGTCAGTCTTTCATCATCGGGTACTTGCTCTCTGTGGGTCACTGTCAGTCTTTCATCATCGGGTACATGCTCTCTGTGGTCACATCATCGGGTACATGCTCTCTGGTCACTGTCAGTCTTTCATCATCGGGTACTTGCTCTCTGTGGTCACTGTCAGTCTTTCATCATCGGGTACCTGCTCTCTGTGGTCACTGTCAGTCTTTCATCATCGGGTACTTGCTCTCTGTGGTCACTGTCAGTCTTTGATCATCATCGGGTACTTGCTCTCTGTGGTCACTGTCAGTCTTTCAACATCGGGTACTGCTCTCTGTGGTCACATCATCGGGTACATGCTCTCTGTGGTCACTGTCAGTCTTTCAACATCGGGTACCTGCTCTCTGTGGTCACATCATCGGGTACATGCTCTCTGTGGTCACTGTCAGTCTTTCAACATCGGGTACCTGCTCTCTGTGGTCACATCATCGGGTACTTGCTCTCTGTGGTCACTGTCAGTCTTTCATCATCGGGTACTTGCTCTCTGTGGTCATCATCGGGTACTTGCTCTCTGTGGTCACTGTCAGGGTACATCGGTACTTGCTCTGTGGTCACTGTCAGTCTTTCAACATCGGGTACTGCTCTCTGTGGTCACTATCAGTCTTTCATCATCGGGTACCTGCTCTCTGTGGTCACATCATCGGGTACTTGCTCTCTGTGGTCACTGTCAGTCTTTCATCATCGGGTACTTGCTCTCTGTGGTCACATCATCGGGTACATGCTCTCTCTGTGGTCACTGTCAGTTTTTCATTATCGGTACATGCTCTCTGTGGTCACTGTCAGTCTTTCATCATCGGGTACTTGCTCTCTGTGGTCACATCGGGTACATGCTCTCTGTGGTCACTGTCAGTCTTTCATCATCGGGTACTTGCTCTCTGTGGTCACTGTCAGTCTTTCATCATCGGGTACTTGCTCTCTGTGGTCACTGTCAGTCTTTCATCATCGGGTACTTGCTCTCTGTGGTCACTGTCAGTCTTTCATCATCGGGTACTTGCTCTCTGTGGTCACTGTCAGTCTTTCATCATCGGGTACTTGCTCTCTGTGGTCACTCACATCATCGGGTACTTGCTCTCTGTGGTCACTGTCAGTCTTTCATCATCGGGTACTTGCTCTCTGTGGTCACTATCAGTCTTTCATCATCGTGTACGTGCTCTCTGTGGTCACTATCAGTCTTTCATCATCGTGTACTTGCTCTCTGTGGTCACTGTCAGTCTTTCATCGGGTACCTGCTCTCTGTGGTCACTATCAGTCTTTCATCATCGGGTACTTGCTCTCTGTGGTCACTATCAGTCTTTCATCATCGGGTACTTGCTCTCTGTGGTCACACACATCATCGGGTACTTTGTCTCTGTGGTCACTGTCAGTCTTTCATCATCGGGTACTTGCTCTCTGTGGTCACTGTCAGTCTTTCATCATCGGGTACTTGCTCTCTGTGGTCACTGTCAGTCTTTCATCATCGGGTACTTGCTCTCTGTGGTCACTGTCAGTCTTTCATTATCGGGTACTGCTCTCTGTGGTCACTGTCAGTCTTTCATCATCGGGTACTTGCTCTGTGGTCACTGTCAGTCTTTCAATCATCGGGTACTTGCTCTCTGTGGTCACATCATCGGGTACTTGCTCTCTGTGGTCACTGTCAGTCTTTCATCATCGGGTACTTGCTCTCTGTGGTCACATCATCGGGTACTTGCTCTCCGTGGTCACTGTCAGTCTTTCACATCGGGTACTTGCTCTCTGTGGTCACA
>JADBJO010000838.1:150000-152500 GCA_016801955.1 Conus betulinus
TCATCATCCTTACCCACCATACACATATCCACTCCTGTCCCTCGCCTCCCTCCTGCATCTCCTGCAATCAGACACCAAGACACGCAGGGGCCTTGCAAGCTCCGCCATCGATTGAAGGACGGAGGGCACAGGGTGGTCAGAGAGGGAGGGAGGGGAGGGTGGGGTGACTGCTTTGTTTGGACAGACGGCAAGAGGTGAGAGAGGAGGAAGGGAAGACAGTTGGTGAGAGGGTGGAGAACTGGGCAAGAATGAAGGTAGAAGTGATGGGGGGCGGAGAGAGAGAGGGGGGGAGGGAGAGAGAGAGAGAGAGAGAGAGAGAAAGAGACAGAGAGAGAGGAGAGAGAGAGAGAGAAAGATGCATAGACGGAAACCAACGCAGGAACACAGGAGACAGGTGTCTGTGTCTGTGCGTGCGTGCGTGCGTGCGTGCGTTCTTTTGTGTATGCGTGCCTGCCTGTGTGCAGTGTATGCATATGACTATATGTACGCACGCGCGCTGCATGCACTTGCTGGCCTGTTACTTCAAACTTTTTGCCCACAAGAAGTTATTTGCCAATCTATAACGCAAGATCTTCAAGACCTGTAATCTTCAAGTTCCCGAGGTGTTTTTTCACTTGTTTTTTCTCTGAAAATGAAAAATTACCATTACCGACAAGATTTACGCATTTGGCCTCCTTAATTTCCCGACGCTTCATTCCCGTTGATGCATCCATAAACCCCAGATCATGTTTGGAAAACAGAACGGAACTCTGCGAGAGCAGAAATTTAGCAACAACAACAAAAAAAAAAACACTAAGTTACTTCGAAAAGAATTGAATGTGAATGTGCAGTGCCCACAATATTCTTATCCCGGAACCAAAATGGAAGCATGAAATGTCCGTCTTCAGAGCCAGTGTTTGAACTACACAATTCATCTTCCATCAATAAACTGTGTCAAGACCACTCGTCCCTATTTATTCGTCTTTGCGAAGCGGAATGAGTTATTGCTTTAATTTGTTGCAGGCTGGTTTGTCTGTCGTTTCGATGTTGCTTTTCTCCATTCGTTTGATGCATGTGAGCGAATGTGTTCAGTTCAGTTGTTTTCATTCAGTGTTCGTGTTCAAGTCGTCACACTTCTATCAATCATCTTTTAATCATTGCCCAAGGAATGGAAATTAATAAAACTTTGATGAGAGAGAGAGGGGGGGTGGGGAGAGGGAGAGAGAGAGAAAGACAGAGAGAGAGAGAGAGGGAGAGGGAGAGAGAAAGAGAGAGTGAGTGTGTGTGTGTGTGGGAGGGGGGGGGGGGAGATGGGTATGATCTGTCTCTGTGTTTCTTCTTGTGTTTGAGTGTGTTTTTTTTTGTGTGCATGCATATCAGGATATGTGCAACCATGTGCGTATGTGCATGTGCTAGCGAGTGCACACGTATATATGTAGATTTAAATGTATGTGCATGTGACCGAATGTGAGTGTGTATGCATGTCTGCTTGTGTGTGTGTGCGTGTTTGCGTGCGAGTGCGAAAATGCACGTATGCACATGCGTCTATACACGTACGCTCTGTGTGTGTGTGTGTGTGTGTGTGTGTGTGTGTGTGTGTGTGTGTGTGTGTGTGTGTGTGCGTGCGTGCGTGCGTGTGTGTGTGTGTGTGTGTGTGTGTGTGTGTGTGTGTGTGTGTGTGTGCACGCGCGCGCGCGTACGTGTGCATGTGTGTGTCTACTCGCGCACGTGCGACACGCGATCGAGACTGTGTGTCGGTATTTGACAGATCACAAAGTCTTCGATAATGTAAATAATTCAGAGGGGGTGGGGAGGGGGAGGGGGGAGAGAAAGAATATGAAGGTATACCTGAGCACAACCCATTCCATGTTAAGATAATAAAAAAATTTTTTAAATGACAGCTTTGTCCCTCTCTACCTTCAATGACGCCCGATATCAAAAATTGAGGATACTCCGGAATCGGCTTTGTCACTGACTCTGCACTTGCTTTTATGATGATCTAACTTGGCATCTACCCTTTCCCGGTTGCTATGGGTACAGGGGGGGGGGGGGGACGTGGGAGATGTCAGGAGTAAGCAGTAAACCAAGGCAGAAATGTTTGCTTCCGTGGAGAACAACACTTCAAAACAAGAATTCAGTGCAACATCTAGCGCGCGCGTACAGTAAATAATAAGCAAGCGGACTAACTAGCATAGTGAGCTACATTATTTGAAAACCAGGTCTGCTTCTGCCGTCCATTTCACTAGCTCACAGACAGAATCAGAACACATAGAGCAAACATGGACCCATGGACCTCCGCCAACCTTCTGCCCCCCCCCCCCCACCCCCAAACCTCCTCAGCCCCCCTGTCCTGCTCTTAAACGAAGGTGCTAAGCTTTTTCATATCTCTTTCACGTGGTCTTGGATAGACACTGATATCTGCAGTATTGATCAGAAAATGGAAGTAAAGCTCACAGCTGCACGTGTACAAACAGATATGCACGAGCGCGCGAGCATACACACACACACACACACACACACA
>JADBJO010000838.1:155000-162500 GCA_016801955.1 Conus betulinus
AGACAAACAGATTGACTGACAGAAGGAGGTGACAGAGAGAGAGGGGGGGGGGTGAAGAGAGAGAGAGAGCGGGAGGGAGGGAGAGAGAGAGAGAGGGGGGAAGGGAGGGAGAGGGAGAGAGAGGGGGGAGAGAGAGAGCGAGACTTTATTCATTGGAAGGCTTTGCCCCATTAAGAAAGAGTATGTGAACATATAACTGGATGTTGAAATGTGACAGATACGTAATATATACACACGTATGGATGAATGAATGGATGGATGATGGATGGATGGATGGATGGATGGATGGATGGATGGATGTAGTGTACGTATGTATGCATGTGTGTATCTATATATTTATGTGTGTATGTATGCGTGCGTGTATGTTTGTAGTATTTATCTATCTATCTATGCATCCACCAACTTATGTGTCTATGTACCTAACTATTTATCTGTCTGTCTGTCTGTCTACATATCCATCTGTCTGCCCGTCTCTACATCTATCTAATGAATTTGTATAATGTGTGTGTGTAGTAGTGTATTACTGTCAGGTGTATATCTGCACATACTAATTAAGGGTTTCCTTGTGTGTGCGTGCGCGCGCGCATGTATGTGTGCGCGCGCGGGTTTTTGTGTGTGTGGGTGTGTGCGTGCGTGCGGGTATTGTTGCGTAGATCTGCAGCAAGTGGCTGACAGAGAGACAGACAGCATGCAGAGACAGAGAGAGAGAGAGAGAGAGAGAGAGAGAGAGAGAGAGAGAGAGAGAGAGAGAGAGAGAGACAACCAACCAGACAATCAGACAGACACAGACTGATTAAAATCCGTGTTTACGTAGAGAAATTTAATACCTTGATACCCAGTTTATCGGTTTCTGGATGGATTTTTTTTCTTCTTCATATTTCTCCTCACTCTACTTATTTGTTCGTTGCTGGGTCTCTCTCTCTCTCTCTCTCTCTCTCTCTCTCTCTCTCTCTCTCTCTCTCTCTCACACACACACACACACACACACACACACACACACACACACACACACACACACACACACACACACACCTAAGGAAACACACATCTGTCAAGAAAAAAAAATGTATCATCTGAGAAATCCCGGGTATTGTTGCATAGACATTGCTCAAGTTGTTGAGAGTCTCTCTCTCTCTCTCTCTCTCTCTCTCTCTCTCTCTCTCTCTCTCTCTCTCTCTCTCTCTCTCTCTCTCTCTCTCTCTCTCTCTCTCTCTCTCTCTGGATTACACACTCTCAATTACTGTTGATTGGTATTTATTCTCTGGATAAAAATAATGTAAACAGGACTGGTAAACTAATCAGCGTGGTGGATAACAACTGCGTCAGCATTGATTGAAAACAGATCTATCATTTCATCGTCACTATCTTCGTCTAAGATTCAGCAATTTTTTTCAAATCAGGACCATGTTTAATACTATGATTTTTTTTTTTTTTTTCTTTACTATCCTGTCGGCACTCTTAGCTGTATTTGAATTTCTTGATCGGTTAAAATACATCCACCACATTTCACAGTTTGCGCCGCTCCCCCATATGAAATGAATCACACAGAGAGAAAACGAAATACCAAGTGTGTGTGTGTGTGTGTGTGTGTGTGTGTGTGTGTGTGTGTGTGTGTGTGTGTGTGTGTGTGTGTGTGTGTGTGTGTGTGTGTGTGTGTGTGTGTGTGTGTGTGTGTGTGTGTGTGTGTGTGTGTGTGTGTGTGTGTGTGTGTGTGTGTGTGTGTGTGTGCTTAAGTGTGTGTGTGTGCTTGATTGTGTGTGTGTGCGCGCGCGCATTTTGCCACAGCAGAAATGAAATGAAAAAGACACAGGTATAAAGGAGAAAGAGGGGAGGGGTGGAGAAGAAAGACGGCAATAACGTGAGTATGGACAGGAAGGAGAGCAAAGCGGGTGGATTCGGAGTAAATGAATCAGTAAGGAAGTCAACAGTCAACGTTGCAGCTGAAAACACAATGAATACAGCGTAGATTGTCTTTTGTGTTGCCGTGGGGTCATCGCCAGCGTCGCGAACTTGTGCATTGGGAGATGGTAGGTTTGAGTCCCTTCAGAGGCTTCGTTTTTTATGTTTATTTATCATCATCATCGTTTTTGCAGACTTCAGAACAATATATTACATAATCAAGACACAGAAAGACAAAGCAGTCAGTCCATTAACTGAAGGTACAATGCACTCCATCAACACATCCAGTTGTTACAGCAATCCAAGCAAACTGGAGAATGTACAACCATCTGTGGAGAAACCTTCTGAAGTGTAAACATTTCCTAATAATTATCGTTCACGGAATTCTGTAAATCGCCTTTCCATGCTGTGCATTTTATTTTTCAATTTCATGTTTGTTCATTGATTTTGAGGGCCAGTTTTGATTTTATTGATTTTACATTTACATGCAAAATGTTTAGCAAATAGGATGATTTTGGTCAAAGCCATCGTCTGTTTTTCTTTGTTCATCATTACTAAACAATACCAATCCTATAATAAGCTTGATTCTTCGACAATTTTCACATTATCCTCTCTTATCATTCATTCTCTCTCTAGTTCGTGACAGATACGTTCCTGATCCTGTGAATATAGGTACTATGACATAAGTAGTGTTGTGTTGAAGCTTCGTCTATCGCACGAAATGAACATTATCGCTAATTTTGTTGAAAGAAAACATTTTGTTGGCCCCGGCCGGATCCTGTCTGGACTGAGTGTGCTAAGGGCTCCAATGGGAAGACAGGAACGTCACTGGAGTGTCATCCCTTCCATCAGCACGGATAGGACATTCTGTCCAATGGGAAGACAGGAACGTCACTGAGGTGTTGTCCCTTCCACCAGCACGGATAGGACATTCTGTCCAATGGGAAGACAGGAACGTCACTGGGGTGTTGTTCCCTTCCACCAGCACGGATAGGACATTCTGTCCAATGGGAAGACAGGAACGTCACTGAGGTGTTGTCCCTTCCACCAGCACGGATAGGACATTCTGTCTAATGGGCAGACAGGAACGTCACTGAGGTGTTGTCCCTTCCACCAGCACGGATAGGACATTCTGTCCAATGGGAAGACAGGAACGTCACTGAGGTGTTGTCCCTTCCACCAGCACGGATAGGACATTCTGTCCAATGGGAAGACAGGAACGTCACTGGGGTGTTGTCCCTTCCACCCAGCACGGATAGGACATTCTGTCCAATGGGAAGACAGGAACGTCACTGGGGTGTCGTCCCTTCCACCAGCACGGATAGGACATTCTGTCCAATGGGAAGACAGGAACGTCACTGAGGTGTTGTCCCTTTCCACCAGCACGGATAGGACATTCTATTGGAAGGACTGGAGCGTCACTGGGGTGTTACCACTTCCACCAGCACGGATAGGACATTCTGTCCAACCAAAGACGAATTTTCAAGCTTGATTTTAGAAACTGTTATCAAATTCTTAAAAATGAAATATGTCGCGTGGGCTGATGTGGACCCTCTATCTGGTGATCATATTCTTTTCCAGTTTGTTTTTAAAAGCTCATGTAATAGTGGAAACGTGAAATCATTTGTACATGTACCCAAAAATGTATGTTTGGCGAAACGATCTTCCGATGAGTTGGACATTCTTTTTCTGATTTTCTAATTACCGCCACTATCCCATCCTCCTGCATAAACATACGTTACGTTACTGCGTCCGCCCCCCCCCCCCCCCCACCTCCCCCATCCATCCACACCCGCACCCCTCCTCCAACGCTTCTTTTCCTTCGATCTGGTCTCATATCTTACTTTGTTAATAAGAGTCTGATATCATCACCACTTTCGAAGAAATTACAAATGTTGAACAAAAACGATCGACACTTTACGCTGTAAATGGATGTGTCCCTGTTATTATCTTAGGGTCAGACGAAATGTTCTCCCTCCGCCTGTCTTCCTCATCACTCCTGACAGGTGGACTCTCTGTGAACTTCTGAGGAGGACATGTCTTACAGCCAATCGGCAAGAAAGGTTCTCTGTCATAGGACAGGGGGGTTAGGAAGAAATCATGAAACAGGAAGAAAGATAGACAAAAGAAAGAAAAGCTATCACTTTGAAATGTGAAAGCTAAACAAGCAAATTAAGTCAAAAGGTTATTCCATCAAGATAATAGGGGGGGGGGGGGGGGGGGGGGAGGCAGGGGTAAAACGAACATGCGGAAAGAGTTGGAAGAATGGATTCATACACACGAGACTTAGCAGACGCCGGACTGACACAGTGCCCTAACCCGTTGACCGATCCTTTTTAAATGGAACGCTTTACTTAACGTCTGTTTACAAAATGTGATGTCAGACTCCTCCAAAAGTAAATGAGTCAGACAGGGAGATAAGGAAATATCCAACTTAAGGAACAAACAAAAAAAAGTCATTCCATTAATAAAATGGAAGGGTAGCTATAAAATTTCGAGTTGACCTCTCTGTCTGCCTATCTGTCTGATTGACTGTCTGAGATTCTTCTCTCTGTGTCTGTCTGTCTGCCTGTCTGTCTGTCTCTGTCTGTCTGTCTGTCTGTGTTAATCTGTCTGTTTTCTCTCTCTCTCTCTCTCTCTCTCTCTCTCTCTCTCTCTCTCTCTCATTTATAAACATGAAAGCAATATTCAGGATGTCATGAACAAAAGAACTGATAACAAAACAGTCTGAAGAAGAACTCAAATGGCAACGAGGAAGAAACTTTCAAAAAAAATCTCATTTTGAAAATGAAGGGATGTATACAATTTATCAAAGATGTATACATGTACATGGTCTCTTCTCTCTCTCTGTCTCTCTCTCTCTCTCTCTCTCTCTCTCTCTCTCTCTCTCTCTCTCTCTCTGGTGGAGCTCCTCTCTCTGTTTTAATGTGTGGGCATGTGTGTATGTGTATGCACGCTGGGTGTGCAATGTTTGTCAGTTTCACGTCTCATCAGGAAGGTGGCTTTACCTTCGGACTGGTCAGCATGCACGCTCCACGCGTTCTGGCAGGTCACTGGCCAGTCACGCACGCCATCACTGCACACTCGTCTCCCACTCAGCTCTCTCTCTGTTTTAATGTGGGGGCATGTGTGTACCCCTGGGTGACATGACATGCTCACGTCTCATCATCTCTCTTTGGCTTAATGTGTGGTCACCTGGCATAAACATCGCGTGGGGCATGGCACGCTCCACAGATCATAGCTCAGGAGGGCTCACAGATCATAGCTCAGTTTAATGCAATGATTTGTCAGTCCATCGACAATCAGGAAAGAGTTGGAAGGAAGGGCTCATGGACAAGACGTAACGGGTGCAGGACCAGTGCAGTGACCCCGACGCAAATGTCACCTTCTTTTGCTTAACGTCTATTCGCAAATGTGAAAATAGTCTCCTCGAAATAAATAATGGGGAAGAGATGGGGGAGATGGCTAGGAGGGGGGGGGATGGGAAGGGAAGGTAGAGGGAGATAAATGAAAATTCAATTCACTACAAATTTTGCAGCTAAGGAATAGATAAGAAAAATCAGCTGTCCTGTCTGCCCCAGATCAGCGTCTGAACTGTCCGAGGTGCCTTTCTTGTATCGATTTTTTAAAGTTCATATTGTAACTTTCATGCCTTGAGAGTGATACTGGGCTTTTACAAAAAACAAACGATGAATCACATCTCATGTTAACATTTGTAAACATTCGGTTTATACTTAGGCGTTTTAAACTGATCCTTAAACAAGATAAATGTCTACTTCAACATATGAATATAGTCGTAGACGAAACTATAGATGTAGATCTTTCCAACAGAGAAAAAAAATCCCATTGACTGATCTGTCGTATAGAGAGTAAGTTTCATGATCTGGCAACTTCAAACCTTCATTAGTTGTGTTTTAAGGACGAGAGGTGCAAATCGACATCTTGGTGGAGTTCTGTTCAGTCAGTGTTTTGTTTTTCCCATGCACCTAGAACTGTACGTGTCCCGACTGGTGGGGGGGGAACATCCACAGAAATTTTAGAGCCCCTCTGCGTGTGTATGTGCGTGTGTGTGTGTGTGTGTGTGTGTGTGTGTGTGTGTGTGTGTGTGTGTGTGTGTGTGTGTGTGTGTGTCTGTCTGTCTGTCTGTCTGTCTGTCTGTCTGCGCGCGCGCGTGTTTGCCTGTGTGTCTTTAGGTGCATTGTTCATTTCTGTCCTGACGCACACACTAGCATGTCTCCCTCATTTCCAGCTCCACGAATCTACATAGAACTATCAATACCAGGTCTTCGTGAGGGCAGCAGGAGAGACTTAATCCATTATTCGGCTTATTTGTGTGTCTGCAGGATGGTAGGCGGTGCTTCATTACTTCTTCCTCTGTTTCAAGCTCTTTGTCCTTGCTTAGATGCAATGGCCCTCCCACCATGATGTAATGGTCCGGAGAAGACTGGAGATCCTCCTCCAAGAGGTCGGTGGGCAGTGTTGTTCTACAGAGTGGCAGTAGTCATAGAGTCGTGGTCAATGGGGACATGACACACAACACGTGCATGTTTAGGAGGACCATCTGGGACGCGTTTGGGGGCCGGGGTCACCGTTCCTTTCGCCCTTCCTCTCTTACTCCACAGAAATGGCTTCCATTGCAAACACGCCATGTCCCAGTTTCTGTCGCTGGACAAGACTTGTGTCGGGGCTGTAATGGACACGTTAGACCTTTTTATGAGCCTTTATGGCCGCCCTCGTCCGCTCGCCTTTTCGCTTCCTCCTCTCCCTCTCCCCTCCACCCCTCAACTCTCATTCCTTTTTTCACTGTCTTCACCTCCCACCCCAACTCAACCCCTCCCCTGAAAAAAAAAATCGGTAAAAGCCAATAATTCTTACTGTATTATCTTGTTTTTCTTAGCTTTGTTTTTGGTTTTCAGGCCATTATAAGCTTGCCAGTATACTGTACAGGCTTAGTACTTGAAATCAAAGGAGAGAACATAAACGTTGTTATGGTTTATTTCAGTTTTGGGGGCAGTGTACGGGGCAATTATTCTTTCTTTTCTTTTTTTTTTCTTTTTTCTCTTCCTTTTTCTTTTTCTTTCTTTCACTCGTCTTTCACACACTTTGTATTTATTGGGCAAAAGCTTGTTTTCTTTTCTCTCTTTTTTTTTTTGTTGTTGTTGTTGGGGGGGGGGGGGGGGGAGGGTGCGGAGGGAGGAAAAAAGCGGGCACTGACGAGAAATGTTTCGTGCGTGTGTGTGTGTGTGTGTGTGTGTGTGTGTGTGTGTGTGTGTGTGTGTGTGTGTGTTTGGGGTATTGTTTTGCGTTTATCTGTTGTTGTTGTTGTTGCTGTTGTTGTTGTTGTTGTTGTTGTTGTCGTTGTTGTCTGAGTGTGTGTGAGCTTTTGCTTGCGCGTGTCTACGTATGTGTTGGTTTCCGGTTGTTCCAGCGTCCATGGGTTAATCCGCAGCAGCGAGCGCTCACGCGCGTTGGTCTGGATGTTTGTTGACTAGAGTGTAAAGGTTTGCAGCTTGCCAGTGTTTACATTTATGGGGCTTTCATTTCCCCCAGGGTCCATGCATTTGTTGTTCCCAGGGCTTACGTTTGTTTAGGTTTGGGGAA
>JADBJO010000838.1:167500-185000 GCA_016801955.1 Conus betulinus
GGCAACTCAGGCGTTACCTTTTTTCCCCCTGGTTTCTATCACGGATCAGGTTTATTGTCCACTGTGAGAGGGAATGCAGTGAAGCGGTTTTGTTCGAGCATGTGCTCGGGTGACAGCTGACACACTGATCCAGTTAGGGCCAGTACATGGGATGAGGTGATCGCCATACAGATACTTTTCGTAAGTTAAGTATCTGCATGTGCAGAAAACAGTCAGCTGCGAAAAACTATAGTCACACCAGAACAGTTCAGATCTGTCTGTCTGTCTGCCTGCTCCCTGCCACCGCCGCTCTGTCTGTCTGTCTCTGCTGTCTATCCATCTGTCTGTCTGTCTGTCTGTCTCTGTCTCTGTCTCTGTCTCTCTCTCTCTCTCTCTCTCTCTCTCTCTCTCTCTCTCTCTCGCGCCCGTCCACCTCGTCCCCTGTTGGTGTATCCACCTGTTTCTCTGTCGCTATATATGTTTCCTAGCAAATACCGCATCTTCAGACTGGTGGATAAATGTCCAAAAGTTTAGAACATATGTTTGTTTGAATGTTCATAGTTGTATCGAATCAGATTGTTGCTTTCATTTAGAGAAGAATGAGCTCAGTCTGGCACGTGAACTACACTGAGACCTGATTATGAGGGATGAGCCTACGATGACAAGACAACACGTTCGGCGTGTATGGGGAGGGGGGGGGGGGGGGGGGGGGGGGGCAGAGGAGCTGAGCAGCGGAGAGGTGAAAGTGGCGGAAAAAAGAGGAGGGGAAAGGTAAGAGACGTGCCATTCCAGAAGAATGATGGAGTGTAGGAGGCAGAAGTGCGTGCACCCGTTTCACACCACTTCATCTCACCACCCGTGGTGCTTCCTGCTCATGGAGTGGGCAGTGAGAAGCGCACGTGGTGGTCCTCGCTGCAGTCTGATAGGCTTGTCTGCCCTTCTCGTGTCCACTCTGCCCTCCCGTGCATTCCGTCAGTGCGGTCAGAGATGGTGATGCTTCTTTACCATCTGTTCCTTCAGGTTCCTATTTATCCTGTCTTTCCCTACATTCACTGCTAGTTTTTGTACCTGTTCATACCTTTTCTTTTCCACCTTTGCCAACCTGTTCCTCAGCTTTTCCATGTTGTTCTTACTTTCCCCCCATCCTTCTCTATCTTATTCCTGTTTCTGGAAAAGATTAACATTTTTCATCTGATCTAGGATTTTACGGAAGAAAGATTTTCAACGAAGTTTCTGGTGCGTTTTTAGAAGGTATATTTTAAAGAGAGATGTGAATGTTTTGTGAGGTTTTTTTTTTTTTTTTTTTTTTTGTGTGTGTGTGTGTGTGTGTGTGTGTGTGTGTGTGTGTGTGTGTGTGTGTGTGTGTGTGTGTGTGTGTTTGATGACTTTTGAGTTGACTTCAATGTGGTGACAGCCCCTGATATGATCGTTTGCGGCCGGCTGGGCTGTAGGCAACATTACCCATTACCCTATCTTATTCCTGCATTTTCGTATCTTTTCCTGTGTTTTCCTAACCTTGTCCGACTTGGTCCTACATTTTCCTACATATTCTTTTTTTCTTTCCGTGATCTACCCTTTTCATATGATTTCCTACCCATTCCTACATTTTCTCTATGTTATTCTTCGTGTTCCCACCCTTTGTCATTTATTTGTACCTTTTCCTATCTTTTTTTCTAGCCTTTTCTATATTTTCGTGTTTTTTTTATCTATCTGTTCATAACATTTTATGCATTTTTCCTCATTCCACCCTTTCCTGTATTTTCCTTTTTTTTCAATTTTTTTTTTTTTTTACTTTGTTCTAGGTGTCCTTACCTTTTACTACATTTTTTCTATCTCTCCCGACAAGTTTTTTTTTTTTTTAACAAGTTCCAACTACCCTTTGCTACATTTCCCTACCATTTCTCATATTTTCCCCCTTTGCCTGTCTGTTCCCACACCTTCCTGCGTTGTCCAATATTTCCTGCCTTTGCTTTTATGTGAGCTCTTTACATATATCAAATTTGTTCTTTTACAACCTCTCTCTCTCTCTCTCTCTCTCTCTCTCTCTCTCTCTCTCTCTCTCCTCTCTCTCTCCTCTCTCTCTCTCTCTCTCTCTCTTCATCTCTCTCTCTCTCTCTCTCTCTCTGCATGTGTTTACTATCTGTCTGTCTCCTCTCTCTCTCTCTCTCTCTTTTTATCATCGTCCGCTCGGAGATCCTCTCCTCTCTCTCTCTCACGCCCCTCTCTCACACTCTCTCTCTGCATCTCTCCCTCCCCTACTCTCTGTCTCTCTCTGCCTCCTCCTTCTCCTCTTGCCTGCTCTCTCTCTCCTCCTGCCCTCTCGGTCCCTCTCTCTCTCCTCCTCTTCTCTCTCTCCTCTCCTCCCCTCTTCTCGCCCTCTCCACTCTCGTCTGTCTGTCTCTTCTCCCTTTCTCGGTCGCTCTATCGTCCTCTCCTCTCCCCTTTCTCCTCCCTCCTTCTCTCTTCCTCCTCTCCACTGCTCTCTCCTCTCTCCCTCCTCTCTCTCCTCGCTCTCCTCTCTCTCTCTCTCTCTCTCTCTCTCTCTCTCTCCTCTCTCTCTCTCTCTCTGTCCCCTCCTCCTCCTCCAGTTCTCTCTCTCTCTCTCCTCCTCCTCCACTCCCCCCCCCCCCCCCCCCTCCCTCCCCTGCACATCTCTTCCTGGCGATATGAAACAGCAGATAAAGGTGGAAAGAACAGAAGATAAGGAAAATGGAAAAGGAAAGGGGGATACTGGTACACTGGTACCACCTCCCACCACACAGAGTGCTTTCCATCGGAACACGTCGTTTGTCTGGCCATGGTTGCTGCTTTTTTTGTTATGGCTTGTTTGTCATATCTGGTATTTGTTTGTTGGTTGGTAGGTTTGTTTTGGTTTTATTTCTTCTTTTTTTTCTTGATTATCATCGTAACTGATTGTGGTGTTATGTTGCATGTGTAATTGATTTTTTTTTTTTCAATTGGCCTTGGTAATTATTGTCGTTGATTGTACTGTTGTGTGGCATATGTCGTTGTTGTTGTTGTTGTTGTTGTTGTTGTTGTTGCTGTTGTTGTATTCCACATGCTGATATTCCATTGCTGTTTTTGCTGCAGTTCTTTTGCCCTTCGGTTATTTTTTTCATTGTCGTTTCTATTTTTTGTTTCTGTTGTTATTTTGGTGTCTTTACTAAGTTCTCTTGTGTTTGTTTTCGTTTCTGTTTTGTCTTGATTTTTGTATGTGGGCGTGTGTGATATGTACGTACATTATTATGCTGTCATCCTCTTCATCACTGTGCATTTACACCACTTTAGAAACGAAAAAAAAAAAACATCTTTCATCATGTGCAAATCAGAATCTGCCTCCGCACCCGGACGCCTTATGCCCCCTCCGCCTACCCCCACCCCCACCCCCACCCCCTCCCCTCTTTCTTGTCTTTCCCTTCCCTATCTACCTCTCCCCGCCCAAACCAGATCCGCCCTCCGCCGTCTTTCCTCTTCTCTCCACCACCCAAAAAAGAAAAAAAAAAAAGCCTCCTTCTCCATCGCTTCTCATTTTGTGGAGTGCTTGTTTTGTTGTGGCGGGCCCCCAGTTGATCTGTGAATCGTCCACTGGCACTCCTTTGCCCAAAGGGTCCCCTGCATGTGGAGAGGGTGAGGGTGGAGGAGGGGGACTTGGGGGCAGAGGGAGAGACGGAAATAAGGGATGGGAGAAAGTGAGGGGGGGGGGGGTGGGGCGGGGAGATGGGGGACTTGGATGGCGTACCCTTGTGAAGAAAAACAGCAAAGAAGAGGAGGGGAAACGGGGGCAAAGGGGTGGGGGAGGGGGCGGGGAGGGATGGGGCGGGCAGAGAGAGACGGGAAAGAGAACGGAATGAAATTGCATGAAGCTGATCCGTCATCGACTTTGAACCGGTAAATCCACAAGGGCCTTATAAAGAAAGAAACAAACAAACAAATAAACTTGGTGACATGGAAGCACAGGTTAAATCTTGATGAATGGGGAGGGGGAGTTGATGGAGGAGGAGAGAATGGGGGACGGGAGAGGGAAAGAAAAAAAAAAGGCTGAAATATAGAAGAAAATAGGGGGACAGAATTTAAAAGGGATTAGACCGTAACAAGCGAGGAAAGAGGAGAGAATGTTTTTTACGACAATTTTTTTTTTCAATGAGGGAAAGGGGGGGGGTGGGGGGTATTAAAATGTCATGTCACAGGAGGGGGGGACCCGATCTGAAATGCAACCAAGCAAATGACAGATGAAAAAGTGGGGAGCCAAGGAATAAGAAAATAAATGATAAATAAATAAGTATGAATGCGTAAATTAACGAAATAAAAAGAACCTGGGAAACATAGATACAATAAAAAAAAAAAAAATAGAGAAAAAGCCAAAAAACAGAAAGAAAGAAACTGAAAGAATGGAAGAAACGGGAGAAGAGAGAGAGAGAGAGAGAGAGAGAGAGAGAGAGAGAGAGAGAGAGAGAGACAGACAGACAGACACAGACAGACAGACAGACAGAAGAGAAGAAGAAGAAGAAGAAGAAGAAGACAACAACAACAAGAAGATCAAGGAGGACGACGACTAGGAGGAGGGGAAGACGTGGAGAAGAAGGAGAAGATTATCGAAAAGAAAATGGAGAGACAGAGAAGGATGGGGGGAGAGAAAGTGAGTAGAGAGAGAGAGATAGAGAGAAGAGCAGAGAGAGAGAGAGAGACACACACACACACACACACACACACACACACACCACACACACACACACACACAACACACACACACACACACACACACACACAACACACAAACACGGGTTGACAAACACGAGTTGACACAGATACGTACAGAGGTGACGAGAGAGAGAGAAATACGGTGTTCCTTTTAGAGAGCAGAGGCGTGTTGAGAGGGCATTGTATGAAATTAGTCTGGGTTCCTTGTAGCTCCAGTGGGGGGGGGGGGTGGGGGGGGCCATTGTCGTGCATTTGTCTGGGTTCCGTTCCATGTGTGATCCATGGGGTGCAGTGTGGTGCATTTGGGTGGGGTTGCCTTTTTGCTCATGGTATCGGGGCGGGCGTTTGGTTAGGGGGGGGGGGGTGGTGGATTTGTGTGCTGGGTTTCCTTTTTGCTCCATGTGGGGGGGCATTGTGGGTGCATTTTTCTGGGTTCCGTTTTGCTCCGTGTAGGTGGTGCGGGGGCTCCATTGTGCATTTGGTGCATTTTGTGTGTGGGTTCCCTTTTGCTCCAGTGTTGCTCGAGTGCATCGTGGGCGGGCATTATGGTGCTTGCATTTGTCTGGTTCCCTTGTTAGGGGTTGCTGCATTTGTGAGGGTTGCAAATGCTCCAGGTTGTGCTCAATTTGTCTGGGTTCCTTTTCTGTGTTAGGGGCATTGGTGCATTTGTGTCCGTTCCTTTTTGCTCCGTGTGAGGGGGTGGGGGCATTCCAGTGTGAGGGAGGGTGGGGGGGGGCTGGATTGAGTGCATTTGTGCATTTTGTGTGGGGTTCCTTTTTGCTCCAGTGTGAGGGGCTGTGGTGCATTTTTGTGGGTTCCGGTTTTGCTCCAGTGTGAGGGCATTGTTGCATTTGTGTGGGTTCCGTTTTGCTCCAGTGTGAGGGGCTTGTGGTGCATTTGTGCTGGGTTCCTTTTTGCTCCAGTGTGAGGGGCATTGTGGTGCATTTGTGTGGTTCCTTTTGCTCCAGTGTCGAGGGGCATTGTGTGCATTTATGTGGTTTTCCTTTTTTGCTCCATTTTTTGAAGGGCATTGTGGTGGCATTTGTGCGGGTTCAGTTTTGCTTCGTCAACTCCATTTTTTGTTAGGGGGCATTGTGTGGTGCATATTGTGTGGGTGGGATCAATTTTCGCTAACCACTGCTGACCAGGGAGGGGCATTGTGGTGCATTTGTTCTGGGGGTCCCTATTTCTGCTCCAGTGTGTGAGGGGCATTGTGGGTGCATTTGTCAGTGGGTGGGGTTTTCCTCCTTATTTTTAGCTCCAGTGTTGAGGGAGCATTGTTAGGTGCACATAGTTGAATGTGGTTCCTTTTTGCCTCAACCATAAAGTGTGAGGAGCATTGTCGTTGTGTTGCATAATGTGTGGGTTCCGTTTTTGCTTCCGTGTTGGGGGGCATATGGGGCGCGCATTGCCTGGTATCCCGTTTTGTCCCATCGTAAGAGGCATACGTGGTGCATTTGTGTGGTTCCTTTTTTTTGCTCCAGTGGAGTGGCCAGGGGGCAATTTTGTGGGGTGGGCAGTTTTTGCTCCGTGTATGGGTAATCCGTTGTGCAGTGCCAAGTGTGTGAGTGTCGGTTGTGGGTGTGGTGGGGCATTTGGTGTGGGTTCCTTTTTGCTAACCCAGTGTGTGTGATGGGCCGTTGTCGGTGCATGAATTGTGGTGGTGGGTTCTGCTGTTTTTGTGCTACCAGTTTGTGAGTAAGGAGCGAATATGTGTGGTGCCTTGGATTCTGGTGGCGTGTTAGGGGAGTTGTGGTGTCATTTTGTGGGTTTCCTTTTTGCTCCAGTGTGAGGGGCGCTTGTGGTGTGAAGGGGCATGGCTCCAACGTGAGGGGCGTTCATGTTGCATTTTTGTGTGGGTTACCTTTCATGCTAGTAAGTGTGAGGGGCATGTGTGGTGCATTTGTAACGGGGGTCCTTTCTGCTGTAGGTGAGGGGGCGTTTGTGGTGCATTTTGTGTGGTTCTGTTTAGGTCAGCCAATTTTGAGGGGCGTTGTGGTGCATTTTGGTGCGGGTTCCTATGTTGAGCCTCGCACTGTTAAGTATTGCGGTGCGTTTTTTTGTGTGGCAGTCTTTTCTGCTGCCAGTGTGAGGCCTTGTACATATATTTGAACATTGGTTCTCCAGGTGAGGGGCATTGGGTGTTGCATTTGTCTGGTTTCGCTTTTTCTATTTTTTTTTTTGCTACCCATGTGAAGGGCGTTGTAGGTGCATTTGTTGGTTATGGAGTTTCACTTTTTTGTTTTGCCCTCCCAAGCGTGAGCAGGATGAGCATCGTCGTGCATATGGCCTAAAGTAATGCCGCGTTTTTGCTTCCCGCCCGCGGGTGGTGTTGGGGAGGGGAGGACAAGGGTCTTGTGGGTGGGGGGGGGGGGGGGGGCTTGTTGTGGTTGGCACATTGTGTAAGCAGGTTCCAGTTTTTTCTCCAGTGTGGAGGGTCATTGTGGGTGCATTTTTGGCCTGGGTTCCGTTTTTGCTCCAGTGTGAGAGGGCATTGTGTGCATTGTTTTGTGGTGTTTCCTTTTGCTCACCGAGTATAGTGAGGGGCCTTGATGGGTGCGTTGTGGGGTTTCTTTTTGCTCCAGTGTGAGGGTCGTGGGATGGTAGGACATTTTTGAGTGAGGTGTCCTATGGATTTGCTCCAGTCGATGAGGTTCATAAGAATGTTGCTTATTTGGTGGGTGTTCCTTTGAAGCTCATTTTGAGGGCATTAATGAGTTGCATTAGTGCGGGTTCCGTTTTGGTCCCATATGTTAGTGGTATTGCGTGTGCTTTTGTGTGGGTTCTATTTCTGCCCAGTGTGAGGGGACCTAAGTGGCGCATTTGTAATGGGCTTCCCGTTGTTTGTGCTTCCATAAACAAGGGGCATTAATGGTGCATAAGTGTTTATGTGCAAGATTTGCTCCAGTGGAGGCTGTAGTGGTAGCATGTTATAGAAATTAGGCTGGGGTTTTTTGCGCCAGAAGTGAGGGGCATAATGGGTGCATTTTGTGGGTGGGGTGGGCCTTTATTGCTCCAGTTGTGAGGGGCATATGTGCGTTGCTTTGTGCGTGTTCTAGTAAGATGCTCCAACTGTTGGGGCAGTTGTGGATAAGCACGGGTTGTGTGTTCTTGTTTCTGTGGGCAGTGGTGAGGGGCCTTGTGGGCATTGGGAAATGGGTTCCTTAGTTGCTCCTGTGGAGGTGCGAGAGTGGTAAAAGATTTGTCTGGCTCCCTTTTTTGCTCCAGTGTGAGGGGCATCCCTGGTGGCATTAATGGTGGGCTTTCCATTTTTATTTTGCTCCCAGTTTGAGGGCCAATGTGGTGCAGTTGTGCGGGTTCTGTTTGGCTTCCAATGTTAGGGCCCCGCAGCCTTGGTGATGCATTGTGTGGTGCTTTGCTTTTCCCTGCTCACCAGTGTGAGGCCATTGTGGTGCATTGTCCGGGTGGAGTTTTTTGCGCCAGTTGAGGGCCGTTGTGGTGCATTCGTGGTGGGATTCCGTTTTTGTGCTCCGTGTCGAGGGCGTTGTGTGCAATTTGTGTGGGTTCTTTTCTTCTTCTTTTCTACTGCTCCGTCGTGAGGAGGCCATTGTGGTGCTTGTCTGGGTTCCTTTCTCTCCCGTTTGATGGATGGGGCCTTGTGTGCATTTGTCTGGGGTTCCTTTCTGCTCTAGTTAAAAAAGGGGCATGTGGGCATTTTGTGTGGGTCTGATTCTGCTCTATAGTGAGGGGCATATGTGGAGGCATGTTGTGGGTTTTCCTTTTTGCCCGTGTGGAGGGTGCATTGTGGTGCCTTTGGCTGGAGTTCCTTTCTGCTCTAAGTTTGCGGTGGGGCGGTTTTGGTGGAAGCTGAGCTTTGTAAAGATCCTTTCTGCTCGCTAAGTGTGGAGGGGGCTATTGTCTGGCTCGGTCCACAACTTTTTGGCCCACACAGCATGCCTATTTAGACGGCCATGCGGGGCCAGGGGATGTGTCTTAGGGGGCATTGTGGTGCATTTTGCCTGGGTTCCGTTTTGCTCCAAGTGTGAGGGCATTGTGGTGCATTTGTGTGGGTTCCTTTTTGCTCCAGTGTGAGGGGCCTTGTGGTGCATTGTGTGGGTTCCTATGCTTTTGCCCCAGTGGGTTCTTTTTGCTCCATGTGAGGAGGGCATTGTGGTGCATTTTTGTGGGTTCCTTTTTGCTCCAGTGTGAAGGGCATTGTGGTGCATTTGTGGTGGGTTCCTTTTGCTCCAGTATGTGAGGGGCATTGTTGTGCATTTGTCTGGGTTCCCTAGCTCTTGGGAGGGGCTCCGGCATTGGGGGTTCCTTTTGGGGTGTTGAGGCATTGTGGTGCATTTGTGTGGGTTCCTTTCTGCTCCAGTGTGAGGGGCCTTGTGGGCATTGTGGTGCATTTGCTCTGGGTTCCGTTTTTGCTCCAGTTGTGAGAGGCATTGTGTGTGCATTGTGTGTGGTTCCTTTTTGCTCCAGTGTGGTGAGGGGCGTAGTGTTGCGCATGCATTTGTGCTGGGTTCCTTTTTGCTCCAGTGTGAGGGCGTTGTGGGTGGGGTGTGGGTTAATTTTTGCTCCAGTGTGGGCATTGTTTGTGTGGTTCCTTTTTGCTCCAGTTGTGAGGGGCATTGTGGTGCATTTGTGCGGGTTCTGTTTTGCTCCAGTGTTAGGGGCATTGTGGTGCATTTGTGTGGGTTCCTTTTTGCTCCAGTGTGAGGGCATTTGTGCTTTGGGGCCTTGTGGTGCATTTGTCCGTGTGTGGGTTCCTTTTTGCTCCAGTGTGAGGGGCGTTGTGGTGCATTTGTGTGGGTTCCTTTTTGCTCCAGTGTGAGGGGCATTCTGGTGCATTTGGTGCCATTTGGGTTCCTTTTTTGCTCCAGT
Source organism: Conus betulinus (assembly GCA_016801955.1). Taxonomy (NCBI): domain Eukaryota; kingdom Metazoa; phylum Mollusca; class Gastropoda; order Neogastropoda; family Conidae; genus Conus; species Conus betulinus. The sequence continues at coordinate 177,026 of JADBJO010000838.1, forward strand.
GTGAGGGGATTGCGGTGCATTTGTGTGGGTTCTTTTTTGCTCCAGTGTGAGGGGCATTGTGGTGCATTTTGCTGGGTTCCGTTTTGCTCCAGTGTGAGGGGCATTGTGGTGCACTTTGTTGTGGGTTCCTTTTTGCTCCAGTGTGAGGGGTGCATTGTGGTCCTTTTTTGTCTGGTTCCTTTTTGCTCCAGTGTGAGGGGGCATTGTGGTGCATTTGTGTGGGTCTTCCTTTTTTGCTCCCAGTGTGAGGGTGGTTGTGGTGCCTTTTTTGCTGGGTTCTTTTCATTGTGCTGCATTGTGTTCTTTTTTTGCTCCAATTGTGGCATTGTGGTTTGTGTGGGTTCCCTTTTGCTCCAGTGTGAGGGGCATTGTGGTGCATTTGTCTGGCTTCCTTTTTGCTCCAGTGTGAGGGGCATTGTGGTGCATTTGTCCGGGTCCTTTTTGCTCCAGTTTGAGGGGCATTTGGGTGCATTTGGGTGGTTCCTTTTTGCTCCAAGTGTGAGTGGGGCATTTGTGGGTGCTTTGTGTGGGTTTCCTTTTGCATTTGCTTCCTTCAGTGTGTGTGGGGGGCGTTGTGGTGCATTTGTGTGGGTTTCCTTTTTGCTCCAGTGTGAGGGGCATTGTGGTGCATTTGTCTGGGTTCTTTTCCTTTCTGAGGGGCCTTGTGGTGCTAGTGTCTGGGTTCCTTTTCTGCTCCATTGTGAGGGGCATTGTTGCATTTGTGTCTGGGTTCCTTTCTGCTCTAGTGTGAGGGGCATTGTGGTGCATTTGTCTGGGTTCCCTTCTGCTCTAGTGTGAGGGGCATTGTGGTGCATTTGTGTGGGTCCTTTCAGTCCTTTTGTGAGGGGCATTGTGGGCAATGTGTGGTCCTTTAGACATTTTCTGTTCCTCTAGCTAGTGAGGGGCATTGTGGTGCATTTGTGTGGGTTTCCTTTCTTCTGCTCCAGTGTGAGGGGCATTGTGCTGCTCGGTCGCAATCTTTTTTGCCAACACTCAGTCCTTTTATACAGCATGCGGGCAATGCTTGAAAATCATTAGACAAAAAGAAAATATGCGTGTGGTGTGTGTGTGTGTGTGTATGTGTGTGTGTGTGTGTGTGCGTGTGTGTGTGTGTGTGTGTGTGTGTGTGTGTGTGTGTGGTGTGTGTGTGTGTGTGTGTTTGTGTGTGTGTGTGTGTGTGTGTGTGTGTGTGTGTGTGTGTGTTTCAACTCATTTCATTTCAGTGCTTTTATTCGATGTGTCTTCACCACAGATGATATTAGACTATTACTAGGAGAGATTATCAGTGTGTGTAACTGAAAATGAGTGAGTGAGTGAGTGAGTAAGTGAGTGAGTGAATGAATGAGTGAATGAATAAATAAAGGAAGTAAGGAAGGAAGGAAGGAAGGAAGGAAGGAAGAACATTTGAAAAGAAAGAATAGGAGAAAACGAGCAAATGTGCTAAAGAAGGAAAGTATGAACCAAAGACTTACAGTTTGACAGAGTGGTCGACATCAAGAAAGACCAGTCCATCAAATAACCAGAAGAAATACAGAAGAAAAAAAAACACGGCAGACTGATTTAACAAGAGAGAAGAAGGAGACAGGCGGGGGGGGGGAGAGACAGAGAGAGAGAGAGGAGAGAGAGAGAGAGAGAGAGAGAAGGGTCAGAAAGCAAAAAAAGGGATAGAGATAAAGGAAAGAAGGAACATATTGTTTGAGAAAATTGAAACCCCAAGAACAAGAGGACGAAGAAAAAAAAAAAGGAAAAAGCGAAGCGCATGAAGATGAGACAAACAAAAGAAAAAAAAAACATCTTAGATTGTAGATCGACAGAGATATGGAGTGGGGAAAAGTACACAGCAGATTTGTCCCCTTGTTTCTATGCAGTACATGAAGCATCTCATTGACTTGTTCTTTTAGTACGTCACATTATACTTTTTTTTCCGTAGCAAAAGAACACTTTTCAAAAACAAAAAAGAATGTTTTGCCTCTTTTAATTGTTACGTTTATATTAGCAACATCGTCTCGTTGTTTTTGTGTGTGTAGGATGTATCTGCTGCTTTGTATGTAATTCCAATGTGTGAATGCATTTGTGTGGGTTTCTTTTTTTGCTCCAGTGTGAGGGGGCATTGTGGTGCATTTGTGTGGGTTTCCTTTCTGCTCCAGTGTGAGGGGCATTGTGGTGTCTGGTTCCTTTTCCCTTTCTGCTCCAGTGTGAGGGGCATTGTGCTGCTCGGTCGCACAATCTTTTTTTTGCAACACTCAGTCCTTGTATACAGCATGCGGGCAATGCTTGAAAATCATTAAACAAAAAAAAAATATGCTTGTGTGTGTGTGTGTGTGTGTGTGTGTGTGTGTGTGTGTGTGTTGTGTGTGTGTGTGTGTGTGTGTGTGTGTCTGTCTGTCTGTCTGTCTGTCTGGTGTCTGTCTGTCTGTCTGTTCAGCTCATTTCATTTCAGTGGTTATATTCGATGCGTCTTCACCACAGATGATATTAGACTATTAACTAATCAGAACAGCTTTTACATCTACCCAATATGTCGCGCATATACAAATGCATGTACGTACATACATACATACATACATACATGCATACATACATACATGCATGCATACATACATACATACATACATACATACATACATACATACATACATGCATACACACATGCATTCATACATACATACATACATACATACATACATACATACATACATACATACATAAACACATGCATGCATACATCCGTGGTAGACTATCGATTTCGATCATGTCACTGTGCAGATGACCTTCTCCCATGGGCACGAGTGTGGCTGGAGAGACCGATTCTCGAGGCACACACCCGTGGGCAGTAGGGGCAATTGAACGTGGCTAATGTGGGAAGGGAGGACACCAAGGCCTTGCGTTTTTTTCTCTTGCAGTAGTCATGTGGTTGCGGCGGGTTGTCTTCAAATTCTTCCTGGGCCTTCCTGGTTAGACTTCGCCATTCTGCTCTGTCTTGGGCACAAACCTCTAGGTCTTTTGCAGGCGTGTAGCTGTGCTTCAGATTGTCTTTTACACAGTCTTTGAAGCGCTTTTCTGGGGCGGCCTCTGGGTCTCTGGCCCTGCCTCAGTTCTCCGTATAGCAACTGCCGAGGCAGTCTGTGAGGCTCCATACGGATGACATGTCCAGTCCAGCGAAGCTGGGTCTTCACTATCATGGCTTCGATGCTGAGCAGACCGGCCCTGTCCAGGACTTCCAGGTTGGGTCACTCGGTCTTGCCACTTGATGCCCATAATCGCTCGTAGTGATCTCGTGTGGAAGCGTTCAAGCTGTTTCGTGTGTTTCCGGTACACAGCGTCCAGGACTCACAGCCGTAGAGGAGACTAGTGAGAACAACAGCTTTGTAGACCTTGATCTTTGTGTCGAGCTTGATGCTTTTGTGGGTCATCACACGAGTACGTAGGCGCGCCAAGAGCTTGGCTGGCTTTGCTGATCCTGGCAGAGATTTCTCTGTCAAGAGAGCCATCACTGGAAATGACGCTCCCGAGGTATTTGAAGTGCTCGACAGTTTTCAGAATGGTGCCTCCGATGGTGATGGTGGGGGGAGGTTGCACTGTTAGGCCTGGGAGGGTTGGTAGAGCACTTCCGTTTTTCCAAGGCTGATTGTGAGGCCAAAAAGCCGAGAGGCTTCCGCAAAACTTGCTGACAGTGAACTGGAGATCCGCTTCTGTGTGTGCCATCAGAGCACAGTCGTCGGCAAACAGTGCGTCAGTCACAAGTCTCTCGACTGTTCGGGTCTTGGCGCTCAGCCGACGAAGGTCAAACAGAGAGCCATCCAGCCTGTACTTGATGTAAATGCCTCTGTCGAGATCTCCGAGGGCATGGTTCAGCCTGCATGTGAAGAACAGGTTGAACAAGACCGAAGCGAGGACACAGCCCTGCTTGACGCCGTTCGAGATTTCAAAGGGAGCAGAGCTGTCACCCCCCAACAAGCACAAGACCAACCATGTCGTCGTGGAATAGGCGGATGATTTTTGTGAATTTCCTCGGACAGCCAAGCTTGGAGAGTATGACCCACAGCGCCTCCCTGTTCACCGTGTCGAAGACTTTTGTTAAGTCGATGAAGACAGCGTAGAGGTCCATCCGCTGCTCAATACACTTTTCTTGGACCTGTCTCACCGAGAAGACCATGTCGATGGTGCTGCGGCCTGGTCTGAAGCCAGACTGTGACTCTGGCAGTGACGGTTCTGACACAGCGCTGATCAGGCGGTTTAAGATGACTCTTGCTAGGATTTTCCCAGCGACTGAGAGGAGGGAGACGCCTCGGTAGTTACCACAGTCAGACTTGCTGCCCTTGTTTTTATACAGGGAGACAACAGTGGCATCTCGAAAGTCTTGTGGCATGGTTTCTTCCCCCCAAATGCTGCAGAGTATGTCGTGGAGAGTGTCCAGGGCCACTGGACCGGCTGCCTTGTACATCTCGGCTGGGATGCCGTCCATGCCTGGTGCCTTACCACTGCTCGTCTGCTTCACTGCCTTAGTGATTTCCTCGAGGTTGGGTAGGAGGTCAAGCTCTTCCAGGGCCGGCTTCTCCGGGATAGCGTTCAAGGCTGAAGAGTCGACTGTGGACGGTCTGTTGAGTAAGGTGGAGAAATGTTCCCTCCAGCGTTGCGTGATGCTGTCCTTGTCTTTCAGCAGGGTCTTGCCATCTGCAGACAGGATGGGGTGATGCTGGGTCTCTGTGGTCCGTAGACAGCCTTAAGCGAGTTGTTGAAGAACTCTTTGGAGTAATTCAGGTCGGCATATCGTTGAACCTCATCAGCTTTCCTGTCCCACCAGCTGTCTTGCATTGTGCGCAGTTCTCTCTGGGCTTTGCTCTGGAGGTGCTTGAACCGATCCTTCTTGGAGATGGAGGATAGATCGTTCTGCCAGTTGATATAGGCAGTGTGTTTCTCTTCTAAGAGTTTGTTGATGTCTTCATTGTTTTCATCAAACCAGTCCTGGTGGACATGCTTCTTGAGGCCTAGAGTGGCTTTGGCTGACTCTGTCACCATCTGTTTGAACTGGTTCCATTGTTCTGTTGGGTCTCCAGTCAGCGGTCCCTGAGCAGTCAGAGTCTCATCTAGGTGAGTTTTGAAATTTCTCTTTTAAGAGAGGGTTCTGCAGTTTTGATATGTTGAATTTTGATCGAGCAGCCTTGGGCTTCTTGCGTTGGACTCTGGCTATGTGAAAATTGAAGACCGCCCTCACTAAACGGTGGTCTGTCCAACACTCAGCTCCTCGCATGGCTCTGGTGATCATCACGTCCCGTGTATCCTGCCGTCGAACAATGACATAGTCTATAAGATGCCACTGCCTGGACCTTGGATGCATCCACGTGGTTTGTGTTTGTTGGCCAGTCTGAAGAGGGTGTTGGTGATGGTGAGACCGTTCTCAGCACACACAGTCAGGAGCAGTAGCCCGTTGCTGTTCATCTTGCCGACTCCCTGGGAACCCAGAACCTCCCTCCCAGCTCTGGTGATCTGTCCCCACTCTTGCGTTGAAGTCCCCTAGGACTACTAGCTTGTCGCTAGCAGGAGTTGACTTCACAAGAGTGTCCAAGGTTTCATAAAATCTCTCCTTGTCTTCCTCACAGCTTGTGAGTGTGGGGGCGTAGGCACTGATGATGGTGACATGCCTGGAGCGACCGACGGGGAAGCGCAGTTTCATCAGTCGTTCGTTGATGCCGGTGGGGAGATCAGGGAGTTGGTGTAGCAGAGTGTTGCGGATGGCAAATCCAACTCCATGCTGTCTGTAGTCATCTTCTGCTTTTCCCTTCCAGTAGAAAGTGTAGCCTCCCTCTGGTTCACAGATTGCTCCCTCCCCAGCAAAGCGAGTCTCGCTGAGCGCAGCGATGTCAATCCTGTATCGCGCCAACTCTTTGGCTACAAGAACAGTTTCTTCTGTGGGGCCGTGTTGTGTCCTCTCTATTCAGCAAATGTGCGCACGTTCCATGCACCGATAATGAGTCTTTTTCTTTCTTCCTCTTTTTCTTTTCGATCGCTAAGAGGGTTAACTGCCAGCTGCGGCATGCTGGCCAGTTAGTTATAGGGCAGGCAATTTTTAGGACACCTTTTCTAGTCCCTTCCCTTACTAGGGTGAGCAGTGCTGTCCTGAAAAGGGCTGCTCAGACACCTGGGATGCTACCGAACTCCACTGCTGCCCCCGGGTACAATGGAGAGAGCGACCATCTGTCCCAGGCCGCCTACGTGTAGGCTTGGAACTACGACTGCCAGTAGTAACCGCTACCTGTCGCTTCGTCCCGCCCCCATCGCCGCAGGACTTTCTGGGTCAGAAGAGGGAAGTATGAGAGGGGATTGGTTTGGGGAAAGAAAGGGGGGATCTGCACAAAAACCTGTGCGTGAGTTGGTTTTTGGTGGGGAAGCTGTTTGCACTGGAACAACCCCCACCCTCTCGGCCGCAGAAGCCCGAGTCCAGTGTCACAAAGAATTGTTACGACTGGGGCCTCCTTGGCTGCAGTGGATGGCCAGGTCTTGTTCCGTGCTCTGACGTGCCCTTCACACTCCACAGTGCGTTGTTGAAACCGCCCTCCCAAGTCGTTGAATCAGTCACGTGATTTCCTCCGCCTTGTCCCGCCGGAAACAAACTTCACATGCTAGGGTGAGCAAGTCCTAAAATCACCGAGGTTTGAAACCCGTCGGCTACCCTCATCAGGTTCAGCCAGTCTGCCAAAGCTGTTGCCCGGGGTGTGGCCGCTGCGCATGCTACAGCTACGGGGAGCCACTGATGAGAGTTGAGTGCCATGTGGGAGCCAATAGTGGACGAGCTGTCCTGAAAAGGACATGGCAAGCCCCCCCACTAGAGGTACTGTCCCTCCATGACACCCCTGACATACATACATACATACATACATACACATACATACATACATACATACATACATACATACATACATACATACATACATATAATATATATATATAGATAGAAAGAGAGGGAGAGGAGAGAGTTAGATACACACAGATATGCAACTACATACAGAACTTATGACACAGACGCTAGCACACTCAAAATGTGGATCATCAATGCAATCTGACTGCTTCAGATCGAGCAATGGCAGTTGCAACACCAGTAATGCATGGATTGAGCAAGAACATTTGTAATATCAGTAATGCATCGACCATACAAAATACAGATTTTACGTCAATATTTTTCGAGCTTAATATCTTTCTTGTTTTAAAGTTCTGTTAATACAGGACAATATGATAACAGAGGATGAACTAAAAAAAAAATAAAATAAAAAGTTTTCTCACAGGTGCACGCAAGAGAAAACTTGTCGTGCCATGTATTCAACCTAACTTTTGTACCAAAGGGACGCGGGCGGGCGGGCAATATGTACGACTTTCGATTAAACAAATTTTTAAAAAAATGTTTTCCAAACGTAGTAGTATTTCAGGCTGGGAAAATTGCAATGAAAGAGGTTGAATCCTTTTCTGTCGCTTCCCTGTGCCATGAGTTTTGTAAGACTGTCTGCTGTTCCATTTCACTTTAAGCAGCTCAATCCTCCTCTCTCTCTCTCTCTCTCTCTCTCCTCTCTCTCTCTCTCTCTCTCTCTCTCTCTCTCTCTCTCTCTCTCTCTCTCTCCTCTCTCTCTCTCTCTCTCTCTCTCTCTCTCCTCTCTCTGTATGTATGAACTTATCTTATCTATCTGCCTATTTATACATCTGTCTGTATCCCCATCTATCTATCTGTCTATATATCTATCTTATCTTACCCCCATATATCTATCTGTTTATTTTTCTATCTATCTATCTATCTATCTATCTATCTATCTATCTATCTATCTGTCTGTCTATCTATCTATCTATCTATCTATCTATCTATCTATCTATCTATCTATCTATCTATCTATCTATCTTACCCCCATATATCTATCTGTCTGTTTATTTTTCTATTTATCTGTCTATCTATCTATTTATCTATCTGTCTGTCGATGTCTGTCTGTCTGTC
>JADBJO010000838.1:195000-200000 GCA_016801955.1 Conus betulinus
CCACCACTAGCTCTTTTTTCCACCCAGTCTCTTACACGCCATGTATTGTCTGTATGTTCTCTCACAAATGGACATATTCTTGCTGATTTTAATGTTTTGTCGTTTGATACAAAGTGTCTGGGTTTAGTTAATGTTCTAAAGTGTGGTGTATTTGCGCTCTCACATTGATTATGTGCTGCTTGTACAAAGAGAACAACTGTATTGAAACAAAAGACTTCATTTTTTTTTTTTACAGTTTTTCTCAAAGAGACAGACAGACAGACAGACATACAGACAGACAGACAGACAGACAGGCGGGCAGACAGACAGACAGAGGCGGCGTCGTAGAGATTGTAAGAGTTGTTACAAATGGGCTTACCAATTGGCTATTCCCCGATAAGGCCAGCCTCCCCCCCCCCCCCCCCCCCCCCAACAACCCCCCATCCCCTCCTTTTATTTATTTTTTTTTTTTTGTCGGCGCTTGCTCACCATGCACATCTGTGTGTTCTCTTTACTGATGGACGTTCGTATGCAAAGTGTAAAAACAAAACAAAACAAACAAAAAAAGGAAGAAAGAGGGCTTATACAAGCTAAAAAGAAAAAAAAGAACAGTTTTCAAATTTCCGAAAATTACATTATCAGTGAATGATAATACCTGGGAATGTAAGTTATTATAGTTCAGAAACAACTCAGCAATTCTTCTCTGGATTGTTGCAGAATGTAAGTTATTATAGCTCAGAAAACAACTCAGCAGTTCTTCTCTGGATTGTTGCAGAATGTAAGTTATTATAGCTCAGAAAACAACTCAGCAGTTCTTCTCTGGATTGTTGCAGAATGTAAAGTTATTATAGCTTAGAAACAACTCAGCAATTCAATTCTTCTCTGGATTGTTGCAGAATGTAAGTTATTATAGCTCAGAAACAACTCAGCAATTCTTCTCTGAATTTTTGCAGAATATAAGTTATAGCTCAGAAACAACTCAGCAATTCTTCTTTGGATTGTTGCAGATTGTAAGTTATTATAGTTCAGAAACAACTCAGCAGCATTCTTCTCTGGATTGTTGCAGAATATAAGTTATAGCTCAGAAACAACTCAGCAATTCTTCTCTGAATTGTTGCAGAATATAAGTTATAGCTCAGAAACAACTCAGCAGTTCTTCTCTGAATTGTTGCAGAATGTAAGTTGTTATAGCTCAGAAACAACTCAGCAGTTCCTATCTGGATTGTTGCCCTCGGACCAGCATAGCTCCCACAACATTTGCGTCGAACCTGAAATCATACAATTTTAGTTTGGTTTGCTTGCTTGTCTGCCTGTCTATCTGTCGGTCGGTGTGTGCGCGCGCACACTCATGCTCAGTGTATATATGCCAGCGTGCGTGCAGGCGCACGCAAGCGTATTCGTGTGTGCGTGCTTGTGTGTGTGTGTGTGTGTGTGTGTGTGTGTGTGTGTGTGTGTGTGTGTGTGTGTGTGTGTGTGTGAGAGAGAGAGAGAGAGAGAGAGAGAGAGTGTGTGTGTGTGTGTGTGTGTGTGTGTGTGTGTGTGTGTGTGTGTGTGTGTGTGTGTGCACGCGCGCGCGCGCGTGCGTGCGTGCGTGCAATGTGTGTGTGTGCGTGCTATGTGTGTGTGTGTGTGTGTGTGTCTCCCGCGCGCGCGCTCTGTGTGTGTGTGTGTGTGTGGTGTGTGTGTGTGTGTGTGTGTGTGTGTGTGTGTGTGTGTGTGTGTGTGCGCGTGCGATTTTTATTTTTGTTTTGAGCTAAGGCATTCCTACATGTACGTGTCTGTGTAAAGTGTGTACGTATGCAAACCAGCAAGCCAGCTAGAGAGAGAGAGAGAGAGAGAGAGAGAGAGAGAGAGAGAGAGAGAGAGAGAGAGAGAGAGAGAGAGAGAGAGAGAGAGAGAGAGAGAGAGAGAGAGAGAGAGAGAGAGAGAGAATTATAAATCACACCAGTGAGTGTGTATCCAATTGTCACAGGTTTGGTTTTGATTTGTTCTACTTGTTCACTTCAGTTCCAGACAGCCAGACGAACAGACACACAGAACCAAACCACACTCCATCTTGCAACAGAAGGATAGAGATTATAAATAGAGTGAAGCAGAATATATGTGTCACGACGACTCGGGGAGTGGATGTGTGAAATGTGTATGGAATTAAACACACACTCACCCGCCTCCGATTCACGCTAAGGGACACGAGAGCCAGATAACAAATAAAGAAAGGTTTAATGAGGAAATAAACAATGAGTTGATGAACTGAACGATGTGAATATTGATGTGTTGATGTGGATGATAAATGCAAGGTTCTCATTCACTCTCACAGTCACTCACTCATTCACGGCCACATTACAAAATGTGAAACATAAAACTATATACGTGTGTGTGCGCATGTGACTATCTGTTTTTTTTTTCCTTGTTTTCTATTTTCTTTCCTCTTAGCTGGTTATCGTAGCTTGTCTGAAGACTGTCTCCGACGTTCCGTCGACCTGGTCCTGATTTTCAACACACCCGCACACTTGCTGCATCCGTTCTCGAAAGGGGTCACACTGCGTCCAAAGATCCGGTTCAATTTGAACTTGAACTTGAATGTCACAATATACGACGTGGTCACCTCAGTCTGTCTACTGCACTAAATTCAAACAATCTTAAGCACACTCCGACACCAGGAATATGTCCCACGGAGTAACACTTCTACTGCAACGACATCTTTTACATAAATCTTGTAGATAGACGCAGGTGCTATACACGACTTGCCGCACCACTATTGAACAATATATGGCGTATTCCGTTACTAAAAAAAATATGTCCACACAGACTAACACTTCACAGCGACGATGATGTCCTTTACAGATTCACAAAATAACTGAACAGGAAGAATAGTTGATGTTCTTTACAAAAGTTGACGTAATCGATGAACATGAATCAATACATGATGTCCTAGCGATGGTTGCCGTAACAGTTGAACATGAAGCAATATATGATGCCCTAGCAATGGTTGACCTGAAACATATTATATATTCTTCCTTAGGATCCAGCATTAACAGACTAATAATCACGTATACAGACATACACACACACATTTACATCAGCACTACACCCTAGTTGTGGCCCCTCTCAAATTGATCTGCAAAAAAAAAAAAAAGAAAAAAGAAAAATGTACGTGGATGATGGTTGGACATAGGCCCATTGGTCAGAGCACCATACCGGTGTATTTCCACAAGGCCTGCACAGATTGACAAATGATTACAACACACGACTGCTAGACTCCCTTGTGATCGATCGGTGTACTTGCCTGTAAGAGAATATCGATAAGTGCCATCGATCTAACATATTTACCTCACACAGGCCGTTGCTCGATCCACTACAGACCTGACCGACTCTAAAACTGAGCGCTGGAGAGTAGGCAACAGTGCAGTTGGTGTTGATTGGTTGTCGTCAACCGAACTTTTAGATAATGGCAACAGTATAGATATACTTTATGTAGACTTTAAACAGGCTTTCGATTCTGTACCCCATGAGAGGCTTTAAGTGAAATATCAGCATATAGAATTACAGGTAGAGTGCATACATGGATAAGGGATTTTTTTTTAAACTTAAAGACAGCAAAGAGTCAGTGTAGGAAGTTCACATTCAGATTTTACGGAAGTTCTAAGTGGTATACCACAAGGGAGTATTTTGGGTCCCATATCATTTACAATATTTATAAATCATTTGCCAAACTCGGTGGAAAGTATTTGCAAAATATTTGCAGACGATACAAAAATTTACAATACAACTTATAATCATGATACGTTACAAAATTATACTGATAACTTATCCGAATGGTCTACCACATGGAACTTGCATTTTAATGCGGACAAGTGCAACGTGTTACATGTTGGACGCAAGAACCCAAGATGTATACAATGCTAAACAGTAATACTGGGTGGGCGTGCAGATATTTGAACATGTGATTATGAAAAAGATCTTGGTGTCACTTTCGATTCTGGCCTGGTATTTGATAAGCATATTCAAAACTCTATAAATAAAGCTAATAAAATGATTGGTATAATTAACGTACTTTTATTCACATAGATAAAGATATTTTTACAAAACTATACAAGGCTTTCGTTAGACCACACATTTGGAATATGGCAACACAATTTGGTATCCTCGATTAAAGAGGCAGTCTGCTGCTTTGGAAAGAGTACAAAGAAGAGCAACAAAGCTTGTAAAGAATATACAAAATCTTCCCTATGAAGGTAGGTTAAAAGCTCTTGGACTGCCTACCCTAAAGACAAGACGAATAAGGGGCGATTTGATCCAAGTCTGTAAAATATTTAATTGTGTTGACAATATTCCTATATTTCAGAATTTTTTATTGCATCAAGAGTTGATACTACCAGAAATAGTGTGGATAAATTTGTTATGAATATTGTTGCACTATCCTGAGGAAATTTTCTTTCAGTAACAGAGTAACAAATCTTTGGAATAAATAAACCCTAACATTAAACGTGCACAAAATACTAACCTTTTCAAAAGCTCTATCGATAATAATGTATTATTGAAGACTATTTTGACTATGATAATGAAGACTTGAGCGAGTTAAAGACCTGACCATACAAAGACCAGATGACACATAGAAGGGACATGTAAAGCCAGTTCTGGCTATGATTGCAAAAGCAATTGTCCCTATGAACCTGAACCTGAAGCTGAACTCCTCTACGAGCTTGCAGATTGGCTGTCGCAAGATCTAACTTATAAACTTGACTACAGCTAATATAACGTCACACGATGACGACAAGGAAATGTTATCTTATGTAAATGCTTGTTCTTCATCCGACTCCTCAGCTGTAGGACTGTGACAATATGACGTGATGTTTTTAACTGATCTCTCGCAGAATGATTGACGAGCGCAAGCGTTTGCTCCTCCTTATTCCTAAACCTACCAAGAAAGGTTTACTTGAGCGGTCTGGCATACACGTGCATGCTCTTGCACGCACATGCACACACGCACGCACGCACGCACACACACACACACACACACA
>JADBJO010000838.1:202500-205000 GCA_016801955.1 Conus betulinus
CTCTCCGCTCTCCCCTCTCTCTCTCTCTCTCTCTCGCTCTCTCTCCCTCTCTCTCCTCCTCTCATAGTTAGACTAATCCCTCTCTCTCTCTCTCTCTCTCTCGTCTCTCTTACACTACTCTCTCTCTCTCTCTCTCTTCTCTCCTCCCTCCTCTCTCTCTCGTCTCTCTCCTCTCCTCTCTCCTCCTTCTCTCCCTCCTCCTCTCTCTCCTCGTCTCCTTCTCTCCTCCTCTCCCTCTCTCCTCGCTCTCTCCTCCCTCTCTCTCTCTCTCTCTCTCGTTGCTTTTTTTTTTCGATTTGCAATTCTTCCTTTATTTCCTTTGCGTCTCTCTTTTTTTCTTTTGTGGTCTTCCTTTTTTTCTTTCTTTGTCCATTTGTTTTTCTTTTACTTTCCCTTCCTTTTTTTTTCTTTCTTTTCTTTCTTCGTATTTAAAATTCACTTGTTACCAACCGCTTTAAATTTCAACCTTAAACATTTGCCTCTGTCTTTACAAATTGCATTTTGTTTCCATTTTTGTGTTTTTTTTTTTTTTTTTTTTTTTTTTGTTTTCTTTTTCACTTTGCCGTTTTCTTTTTTCACCTTATGTCAGTTCATCCACCTTACCAGCTTTAAATTTCACCTTCTTCTCTTCGTCTCTCCGGGATCTGCCTTTCTCTACATCTCGTCTCTCTCTCTCGTCTCTCCCATCTCTCTCCTCCTCTCCGCGGTCTCCTCTCTCATTCCTCTCCCTCTCCTCCTCTCTCCTCTCCTCTCTCTCCCCTCTCTCCCTCATCCTCACTTCTCTCTTCCTCTCTCCTCTCTCTCCTCTCTCCTCTCTCTCTCTCTCTCTCGTTCTCTTGTTTTGTTGGGATTTTTTTTCTTCAGTTTCATTTTTTTTTTTCTTTCTTTTTAGTCTCATTTTTTTCGAGGGAGGGAGAGGGCTTGAGTGTCTTCAGGCTGTTGCCGACATAGCTTTGCTACGTGAAACATTGCTTTAGCCTCCACGAGCTAGACCGTCTCTGTATTCCAACTTCTTTTAACACAGATATATTTGTTGATTTTTTTGTCCTCCTGATAATTTGCAAAGGGAAAATAAGCAAACATAAATTCACAAGCAAACACTCAAGTGCGAGAGCACACTTCCACATACACAGGCACATGCGCGCGCGCAAGCACGCACATATATGCACACACTTTCTCACACGCACGCTCACTTTACGTTCACATGGTAATATACATGCATGCACGCACGCATACAAGCACACATGCATTCACGCACAGACGCTGCGCATGCTCACACCTCACACACACACACACACACACACACACACACCACACACACACACACACACACACCACACACACACACACACACACACACACACACAAGCACGCACACACGCACGCACGCACACACGCACGCCACATGATGATGATGATGATGATGATGATGATGATGATGATGATGACGAGAAGGAGGACGAGGAGGGGAGGAAGAGGAGGAATAGCTACAACCATAGAAGGCGATTAAGCATGATGTTGACACTGATGATACGAGGAATACGATGACAGGAAGAAAGAAGTGATATGTTGGTAACTACGACAACGAATCTAGTAGCAGTAATAAACGACAGATGTATATACAAACACACAAAGCCTGATTGATCCATAAAGAGACGAAAACATACGTGTAGAGAGAGAGAGAGAGGGTGGAGCGAGGGAGGAAGGGATAAGAGGGAGAGAGGAGAGACAGACAGGCAGACAGCGTCAGAGAGAGAGAGAGAGAGAGAGAGAGAGAGAGAGAGGAGAGAGAGAGAGAGAGAGAGAGAGAGAGAATACCGTCGCTGGTACATTTGAATCCACTTGTCACAAGCTGGTTACCATTTGTTTATCTGTTCGCTTCATTCCCAGACAGCCAGACGAACAGACACACAGAACCAGACCCACACTCCATCTCGCAACGGAAGGATAGAGATTACAAATAGAGTGAAGCAGAATATATGACGTGATGTTATTAATTGATCTATCGAGGAATGATTGACGAGCGCGAGCGTTTGCTGCTCTTTACACTCCCCCCCCCCCCCCCCCCCCCCACACACACACACAACGCGCGCGCGCTCGCTCGCGCCACAATCACAAGCACGCACGCACGCACGCACGCACGCACGCACACACACACGTGCAGAGAAACATTGAAAGAGAGAGAGAGAGAGAGAGAGAGAGAGAGAGAGAGAGGAGGAGGAGAGGAGGAGGGTAACCGAAGAGCGATGAGAGAAGGGGGAGAGAAGGGGATTTTTTTTTTTCCGTTTGTTTCTGGAGGATGAGAAAGGGTGAGGGAGGGGGGATACAAAATATGCGCATCCAGACATGAAAAGTGTGTGTGTTTTCCTTTTTTCTGTGTTCGTGTTCACTTTGTTATTTATCGGCTTGATTCATGGTTTGTTTGTATTGTTTGTTTGTTCGTGGTGCAAGCTGTCGTGTTTATGATGGACACTGTATTTACCCAGACGGAGCAATGGCT
>JADBJO010000838.1:210000-215000 GCA_016801955.1 Conus betulinus
ATCTAGTCTTATTAACAAACAGTCGAGAGAAGACGTATTGATTGAGAGGAGGGGGGAGGCCAGAGTGAGAAGGAGAGACCAGACAGACAGAGAGCTATGAGAGAGGGAGGAAGGGAGGAGAGAGAGGAGAGAGAGAGAGACGAAAGCAACGAGAGAGAAAGCTCTCCAGTTCATTCAAGCAGTGGCAGGAAGGTACAGAGAGAAGGGAAGGACGAGGAAATAGACGGGGAGGTTAGAGGAAGGTAGATCCCGAAGGTGTGATTTTCTTTTGCGGAGCGACAGCAAGAGACACGAGAGAGAAAGGGAAAAGCGGAGAAGAGAGCCAAACGTTTTCCCCCTCCACAACAAGCTGCATTACACAACGTTTTGGCAGACATCAAAGATGCTGATATTACTGTGCATGTTCCTTTGACAGGCTGACAGATAGTGCGACGAGGAAAACAGGAGGATCCGACTGATTTGATTTTTCCATTCTGAATTTCACGGAGTAAGGCGGATATGTGTATGGTATACAGACTGATAATAACGGACACACACACCACACACACACACCCACACACACACACACACACACACACACATATATATATATATATATACACACATTACATATACATTATGTACATACGTACATACTACACATGTACAGACGTTGCATACACACAATACTACATATAAACATGTATATGCAAATGTCTATACATCAATCTCTCCCTCTCTCTCTCTCTTTCTCTCTCGCTTATACATATGCATAGTATATAATACATACATATATAAATGGATCCTAAGTGAGATTTCAGCGGGCGACCAGCACACGGGACTGTTGTTTCGCTCTGTGCGGAGATCATCAGGCTGCTACTGGGTCCTGGTTCATTCACGATGAGAAGCTCTGTCACATAGATAAAGATAGACAAATAGCCATATGTGTGTACGTGAGAAAGAGAGAGAGAGAGAGAGAGAGAGAGAGAGAGAGAGAGAGAGGAGAGAGAGAGGGGAGGGAGGGGGGAAGAGACAGAGTGTGTGTGTGTGTGTGTGGTGTGTGTGTGTGTGTGTGTGTGTGTGTGTGTGTGCGCGCGCCGCGCGCGCGCGTGCGTGTGTGAACGTGTATGCGTGCATACTTATGTGAATCCTAATTAACGAGAGGTAGACACCAAGGCAGAGAGAGAAAGGGAAAGATGGAGTCAGGGACATAAACTTATCACAGCCTGCCTGTCAAAGAAGGAGGGGGAGGGAGATGAATACTGGCATTTCTGATGCCGAAATACAGCATTCTGTGCAGATATTCAAATGATGTCACCTATCCTCCTGTTTTTATGGAATTTGCATAACAGCATTTACAGCTTAATGTTCGCTATTGATTTGTCCTCATTTGCGTAGGGTCTGTCTGTTTAGAACCTGTGCTGCTGAAGATTGATAAACGTTGGATTTTTGACGCATAGCTTGAAGACAAAACACTTTTTAAAACTGACTCTCTTTTCATTGTCTCATTCGATGTATTTTGGTTTTTTTTGTGTTTATCACTCTGTTCTCTCTCTCTCTCTCTCTCTCTCTCTCTCTCTCTCTCTCTCTTCTCTCTCTCTCTCTCTCTCTCTCCTCTGGACTCCATCCTCCTCGTCTCTCTCTCTCATGGTTGAATCAATGCTCTTTTCTCAAAGAGAGAGAGAGAGAGAAGAGAGAGAGAGAGCGAAACCGAACGAACCAACCGACCGACCAAAAAATGTTTGTCAGAGGAAGGAGAGAGTAGGGGAGAGACGACGACGAACAGAGACAGATCGGGAGAGAAGAGAGAGAGATGGAGAGAGCGAGAGAGAGAGAGAGAGGAGAGAGAGAGAGAGACAGGACAGACAGACAACGACCGACAGACAGACAGACAGAGTGACCGTGACAAACACCAGAAAAAACGTCGAATGAGACGATGGAACATGCTGGAGGAATGTTGGCGACTAAAAAAAAAAAGAAAAAAGAATATGTTTGAAAAGCAAAGAGGCAAACAGTCGGACAAGCGACAGCGACATCGTTAGATAGATAGACGGGAGATGAGTTGGAGGGAGGGGGGGAGGGGGGGGGGGGGGGGGGGCGGGGAGAGGTTCAAACATACCCTACGTCATCACACTGACGGGTTCCAGGGCTAGGGTCTGTTCTGTCTGCAATGCATCTTTCCCACAGCCAAAGCCTCGCGGCACTCTGAGACCTGTCTGACCCTCTCCTGATCCATGCTGGGTTTGAAAACGACAACCGTTTGCTTGACGTTGACGAGAGAGGAGAGAGAGAGAGAGAGAGAGAGATGAGAGAGAGAGAGAGAGAGAGAGAGAGAGAGAGAGAGAGAGAGACAGTCAGAGAGACAGAGAGAGAGACTGAGTGAGAGAGACAGAGAGAGAGAGACGGAGAGAGGGCGTAAGAGAGAGGAAGAGAGAGATAGAGAGAGAGAGGAGAGAGGGGGAGAGAGGGGGGGGAGAAAGAGAGAGACTGAGAGATAAGATAGAAGGGAAGAGAGGCGGGGGTAGGGACGAAGAGATACTGAGCGAAAAAGAGAGAAGGAGAGAGGGAAGGAGGGAGGGAGAGGGGGGGGGGGGGCGGAGAAAGAGAGAGACTGAAAGATAAGACAGAAAGGAAGAGAGGCGGGGAGGGGACGAAGAGATACCGAGAGAAAGAAGAGAGAGAGAAGGGGGTGCAGGAAAAAGGACGGAGAGAAATTTCAGTGAGAGAGAGAGAGGGGGGGGGGGGGGGGGAGAGAGAGAGAGAGAGAGAGAGAGAGAGAGAGAGAGAGGAACTGATCGATAGAAGGATGGACGGATGGATGGACAGACGGGACAGGTGTACGGACGAACGGACTGACAGAATGACGGTCGAACCAGACCGACTTTTATTGCCATTTTCACAAAATGCTCATTGATATTTAAAAAAAAGAAGTCGACATACCACGACAGAACGACAACGCAAGTGATTGATACAGAAGCAAACAGAAAAAAAAAAAACATTCAGATGACTCCAGAAAGAAGTTTTCTTTTATTCGTTCATTGGAAATCACAAAGGAGAACATGGGAGATAGACACACAGAGAGGTAGAGAACAGGTTAGAGACAGTCAGAGCGAAGAAGACTGACAGACAGATAGACAAGACAGATAGAGAAAAGGATTCATAGAAAACAGAAGAAAATGAGGAGGCGGAAAAGGAGGAGGAGGAAGAGGAGGATGTAAAATAAGGAGAAACAACAGAAAGGAAAGAGAAATGTAGACGAAGGAATGAAAGAGAATGAAAAAGCGAACCATCAATATTCATTTTCATCCGAGAAAACTTCCAGTTTTAGGATTTTTTTCTTTTCCTTTTTTTTTTTTTTTTTTTTTTTTTTTTTTTTTGACGGGGGGGGGGGGGGGGGGGGGGGGGGGGGGGGTGGGGGGGGGGGGGGGGGGGTGGGGGGGGGGTCTGCTTTCGCAGCATTGTAAGACACGTAACAGTAAAGGAACTACAAGGTGAATGAATTAAAACATAAGTAAGTAAGAACTTAAACAAACAACAAAGTATCATTAAACTAAAAAACCTACCACCGCTCATGTGCATGCAGTATATTAGATGCAGCAGACCCTCATCATTAATCTCAGCTATCCACACGTCCATTTGAGCAATGCCTCCAGACATCTATCAGAAACAAAAACGACAAAGTTAGCAGTTTTATTCGAACTGTTTCAGAATGGTTATTGTTCACGCGAATGGCAGAATGCATGTGCCTTTTAAAACAATACAACAGCCAGAATATCGGTATCGTGAGACCAGAATTGTTGGGTTATTCAAGTGCCTATAGTTCCCATGGGCTGCGACCAAAGGCGTGCACCGCTTTATTTCATTAGTTACGTCATATCTCTAGAAGCTTTATTTTGCATATTTTCTTCTCCAGCAGGTTTGAAAATAAAAGTTTAAGTAAACGAAGGATAAAGGGGTCAAGTAAACAAATGCAGTAAATAAATGAATGAAATCAAATATGAATAAAAGAGATAAAGAGACGAAGGAGAAAGATGATTAAACGGAGAGTTTCTAATTCAGCTCCTATTCTTTAAAACTTATTCATCTTCAATACAAAAAAAGTGAAACGTCGTCTTTAAGGCCTAAATGTCAGCAAGGAAGTGTTTTTTCTACCTTTAATATGTTGAAGCATTAATTGTTTCAACATGCACAAAAAACAACAATTTCGTCTAATTAGTAAGAAGTAGGTGGCGATATTTTTTCCTGTCAGTCAGTCAAAGTCGTTAGATCAGCAAACGCTTCTGCCCTGTATTGAATATGAAACTGATCAACCCAGTCAACAACAACAAAAATAAGGGGATAAAGAACCTGACCTTTGCCAGAACGACATAAGACAAACTATCATAAATTGATAGCTGCGTCATAGAGCAGTAAAACAGCGGTGTAGCCTTCTAATCGCTTGATGTCTCTCTCCTCCACCTCCACCTCCACCTCCACCCCCTTCATTCCACCACGTCTTCCCTTCCCCTCCCTCCTATCCCCCTCCGAGGTAGCCATTCATAGTAACACAGTTACAAAGACGATCACTGTCAGTCTGTCCTTGCTGGTCCAAGGACGGGTACCAGTCGAAGAACTGGCGCCAATGAACAACATGCGTGAGAGAAAAATACACCGGATAAGCAGCAGTCAGAGAATCCTCAATTAATGAAAACACACACAAACGGATACATTCACTCTGTTTCTGTTCCCTCCCTTTCAGGTTTAGTGTCAGTTTTATAATAACCCAGATCCCTTCAGGTCCACTGTCTTAGCGGTCACCATACAGGATGAAAACTCCGAATTCATCTCTTTGAATCTCTTTTGTTGTTGTTTGTTGTTGTTGTTTTCAACACTTCCCCTTGTCTGTGTGTATTGGACTGGTTGGGAGGTCGTGGGTTTTATCCCTGTCAGATATATTTGTTCGTGGGATCTGTCGACCTTGATCGGCTTTTACCCAGAGCTGAGTGTGCTGTGGCCTGAAAGCTGGAACCGCACAGTGGAGA
>JADBJO010000838.1:220000-230000 GCA_016801955.1 Conus betulinus
CCCCCCCCCCCCCCTTTTTTTTTTCAAACAGGCCTTCTTGCTTTCCACTTTAATTGGTTCATGATTCCTACTCACTGCTTAACCCCAGTTAACTTGCTTGTGTGTCTCTGAGCTCTGTTCATTCCTTCTTTTTATTGTCAGTCCTCTTATAACATCTGTCTGTCACCCACTGACTCTAAGCCTGATGACAGCTCTATGAGCAGAAAGTTTGCTTGGTTTCCTTCCTGTTCCCCCGATCACCATACTCAAACCCTGGTGAGTGTACTATTCCACCATTTTCTTCTCATTTGTATTAACATTTGATGACTCTCTCTTTTAAAGTGAAGGATATATGAATGTGGGGAGACATTTCAGTTCCAGCATCTGTTTTGGGGCATCTGTCAGCTAGATCATTACCCAAGCTTCCACAGTGTGAAGGAATTCTAAAGAAAGTTAAATCAGTTCCTTTACTTATCAAGATATGGTTTAGATGACAAATGTCCTTCAACATTAAATAAAATTATCTGAATTCGATTTGTAAAACTGTAATACTGGCATTGAATATACGCAGAGAGAGAGAGAGAGAGAGAGAGAGAGAGAGAGAGTGTGTGTGTGTGTGTGTGTGTGTGTGTGTGTGTGTGTGTGTGTGTGTGTGTGTGTGTACGTGTGTGTGCATGCGTGCGTGCATGAAAGAGAGAGAGAGAGAGAGAGAGAGAGAGAGAACTGAGCGACTGAACAGCAGCAGCAGCAGCCATAACAATAACAACAGCAACAACAACAGCAACAAAACAAAACGAAAGTGATTATGTGCCGTCTTAACAGGTCCGTTATTCAGGTAACGACATAAAAATGGCACTCGACGTCAACTTTGGGCCTAGCTGGTGTAGTGGGAAGGATCTTTTTCTCCTGATGTAAGGATTTGGGTTTTATGCTCGCTTGAGACGACTAGGGTAGAATTAGATTTTTTTTCCTCATCGGAATCAGTATCAGTCTAGACTCCAACCCTTCCAAAACCTTAGGATGAGTCTATTATAAACCGTGGTGCGACTCTGTGAAAGCATGTGTGAACGAAAATTCCTTGATCTTCAGGATCGAAGGGACGGGTGTGTGTGTGTTTGTGGGGGGAGGGGGGGAGGTGATCATACACACTGCTGTCGTCTTTAAGCACCTTCCCCGGAGACGGACAATGAGTGCCTTAACGGCGAGATCATTGATTGTCACATATGCACAGATCTCACCGACTGTAAGCCTCAGAACTCAAACCACGGGGAACGCTGAAAGAAAGAAAGAAAGAAAAAAGAAAAGAAAGAAAGAAAGTCGAATCACATCGTTAATAACGAACCCAACCAGCCAGGGAGGCCGTATCACACTCGACAGCCGGTAGAAACCAGAACCTGAGAGGTGGCAGCGTTGATGAGGTGGACGATGGTGTCGGTGATAACGATAATGGCGGTGATGGACGAGGAAGGTCGCGATCAAGAGGGGAAAAAAAAAAGATGTATGTGTTGTTTACATGAGCCTGGCAGACTGTGGTGACGGATGTGGGGGATAGAGGTGAAGATGTCTGGATAGGGAGGTGTGTGGTCGCTGCGGGTGACGTGTGAGAGGATGGTACCAAGTGTCCCTGTTTCCCATCCCTCCCTTCAGAGCAGCATCTCGGTACTTGTCTGTGGTGGGACGGGGAGACAATGGAACGAGGCAGTTAAAAAAAGCGACCTAAGCCCAGTAGGTAACTTTCAGTAATTGCTCTCTCTCTCTCTCTCTCTCTCTCTCTCTCTCTCTCTCTCTCTCTCTCTCTCTCTCTCTCTCTCTGTCTGTCTGTCTGTCTGTCTGTCTGTCTGTCTGTCTCTCTCTCTCTCTCTCTCTCTCTCTCTCTCTCTCTCTCTCTCTCTCTCTCTCTAACATGGTCGACTTTCTTCATGAATTCGTCGTCATATACGTACAGATACAGGTGAAAAAGAAAACACCGTCTTCAGTGTGAAAATTGCTTTGTTAACGTGGGAACATTTTATTGAGAAGGCAATAAGTAAGTCATTCTTGCTGTCGTCTTCTCCTTCGTCGTCGTCGTCGTTGTCGTCGTCGTCGTCATTGTTGTTGTTGTCACTGTTGTTGCTTTGTATTACGGTGGTGGCAGTCCACAAGGAGCATTACTATTAGGTCGGCAGGAGGCAACCCACCAGAGCACTGCCGCACAGGTCAGCTCCGTAGCGTTCAGTCTTGCTTGCTCTGATCCTACGTACACATAGTCGGTGAGGAGCGGGGGGAAGGGGGGTGGGAGGGGTAGGCTTCATCATCCCCACCCACCCACTCCCCGGGCTAAGCAAACTAAGTCTACTAAAATGTGCTCTTGGATGTGCTGAATCCATTTATGCACGTTAACAGAAGAAAAAAATTGGGATGGTCTTAGAGTTATTGCCCTTGCCGCAAGGGTACCCCTCTAAACCTCTTTTCGGCAATTGCATTTTCAATTTTCCGCCTCCCCTCCTCCTCCTCACCGACTAACAGCTAGGACACCAACTACTGTTGCGTAGTCGTGGAACCAGCACGAGTGAGCGTCTGTTCCCTGGCGGCACCGTCACGCCACGCTCATCCAACGACAGTTCCCAGGAACTTGGCTGATGGACACCCTAAACAAGAACAATCTGGCTGCACAGCTTTAATTGCAAGAGAGCCTTGATCACTTACACAGACATATTTAAGAGGTCTTCTGTTTCTTATCAGAACGAGAGAGCTGTACAGTTGGGATGAGGCGAGGACAGGATCGATGGTGACGTTAAACAGGACTTCATTGATGTTGAATCTGAGAAGAATATTATTTCCACTATTTCGGTACTTTCTTCGAGACAGGGACTGAGAGTTAAGTTGATGTAGCTGCTTGAGTGTTTGTAGTAAAAATGGTACACATCCCCTCTCACTCTCCACTCACCCTTCAGTCTTCTCTTCCCCAGCCCTTATCCCAAAATTACTCTCCCTAAAACAATAGGGCAAGGGACGAAGAAGAAGGGGAGAAAACGGGTAAAAGACCCGTGGGAACCTCCAGTAACTGCCCTTTTTGTCTTCTTTCCAAACCACATTGCCCCTACCGCCGGCACACGCCAGAGTGATGGCCCTTGCCCCTAGGTCACGTGGTTACAACGTCATCAGAGTCCCTGCAATGTCGGGCTATTAGTTTTGGCCAGTCAGCAATAACCCCATTTCAGGAGTTCACTCTCTTTCTGCCCCTTCGCTGCTCGGAGTTTGTGTCCGCAGGGATGGTGGGTTGGTACCCCGCTGGCATGGTAATACTGGGACCACAATGGGAGAGAGGAATTCTGCTGTCAACGTGGGACGTTTTCTTGTCGAGAGATGGAAAGTAGATTTCCGCTACCATGCTATTTTCCCACCTTAGGTGGCATTATTGATCACTTCCTGTCCACACAACCAAACCCAGGGTCGTTTTGTAGCAGTCCAGGGACTAGAAACCTACGAAGGTATTTATCAGTATGGGATTGTCAGCAGTCCAGGCACTAGAAACCTACGAAGATATTTCAGTATGGGACTGTCAGCAGTCCAGGCACTAGAAACCTACGAAGATATTTCAGTATGGGATTGTCAGCAGTCCAGGCACTAGAAACCTACGAAGATATTTCAGTATGGGACTGTCAGCAGTCCAGGCACTAGAAACCTACGAAGATATTTCAGTATGGGATTGTCAGCAGTCCAGGCACTAGAAATCTACGAAGATATTTCAGTATGGGATTGTCAGCAGTCCAGGCGCTAGAAACCTACGAAGATATTTTCATATGGGATTGTCAGCAGTCCAGGCACTAGAACCTACGAAGGTATTTCAGTATCGGATTGTCAGAGGGCAACCCACCAGGGGAGACAGTGTAGAGAGCTCGTAATTGTAATGAGACAGGAGGCCCCCTCCTCCCAAACACACACACACACACACACACGCACGCACGCGCTGGCGTGCGCGCGCGCGCGTTCACACACACACATACACACACACACACACACACACACACACACACACACACACACACACATATATATATATATATATATGTTATATATATATATATATATATATACGCACGCATGCCCGCACGCCCGCCCGCACTCTCTCACTCTCTCTCTCTCTCTCTCTCTCTCTCTCTCTCTCTCTCTCTCTCTCTCTCTCTCTCTCTCTCTCTCTCTCTGTGCTGTTGTTGTCCGAACATTTCAATTCCAACCACACTCCGCCAGGAGAAAATAAGTCTTCTGGTTATTGTTGTTGTTTGCAATTTCAGTTCAGCAATAAACGTTTAGCCCGCTGTTGTTCCTACTTGGAATGACGGTAATAGCAATGAAAGCTTTATTGATTAGAGAACTGTGAATGATGATGGTAACGAAGATGATTTTCAAGAACTCTGAATGATGATGGTAACGAAGATGATTTTCATAATACGACATCAAGGGCACGTTGTTTGATAAATCAACCTTTCTTGATGAAGCATACACCATAGAAACCGAAACAGACCATAACGCTATTAAAAACAAGCAAAAAAAAAAAAAACCCTCTCAAAATAGAGCGTAAAGCTATGATTACTTCATGCACAGTATAAAACAAAGCTTAAAACAAAAACCCTCTCAAAATAGAGCGTAAAGCTATGATTACTTCATGCACAGTATAAAACAAAGCTTACAACAAGTATGTCATCCTCAGATATAGCAAAGAACAGACATAGAAATATGTGCAAAATAAACATCCACTGAGAGCCATCAGCAAAGAATTATTTGTTTCTGCATCAGCAAGCCATCTCGTGAGCATTGGTGTGTTTACAGAAAACATTACTCCTCAGACGTCATACAAATATGCTAAATACCCCAAGTTGGCCGTTGGTGAAAGAATGAGTCAATTCTTCTCCCAAGAGCTATATTGAGAGGATTGTTTTATGTGTCCTTTTATGTCTGTCGTTTGTGACTTCTCAAGAAAGCCGATTTGTCGAAAGTGTGATTTGTTTCACTGTGTGCATCAATTCAAATAGGGGTACTTTACACTCGTTTTGTGCGGTTATTTGTATTGTAGCTGAAAGCGGACTGTCGCAACTTGTCCGTCTTGGCGCTGTTATTGTATCTCCTGGAATCAAAGGGGATAGGTTGAAGAGGCTTGGGAAGGGGAGTACCAAACTCCACCCCAATTCCCCTTTCCGCATCCTTCTTTGTCCCCGAATTACTTTATCCAGGAACAAACAAGAGACAAACAGATGAGGGGGAAAAAAAAAGCAACTGAAAGCCCACGGGGATTGTCGGTAATTGTCCTTTCTCTCTCCTTTTCCAACCACATGACCCTGTTCCCGCTGTACGCCAGAGTGGCGGCCCCTGTCCTCGGGCCACGTGACTGAAGAGTTGTCAGAGTCTTTGCAAGGTCGGCCATTAGTCCTGGCGAGTCGACAATAATGACGTTACAGGGACTTTCTCTGTCTGTCTGTCTGTCTGTCTGTCTGTCTCTCTCTGTCTCTCTCTCTGTCTCTCTCTCTCTCTCTCTCTCTCTCTCTCTCTCTCTCTCTCTCTCTCTCTCTCTCCTCTTCCTCTTTCTTTTTTTTTTTTAACCTGGCCACTCGGGTTGACCCTCTACTGGGCGGCGTCGTATTCTGATCACAGTGGGGAGTTTGTTTCATAACTGTGAGGGCGGGTTTCGTTTTCTGTTTTCTTCTCTCTCTCTCTCTCTCTCTCTCTCTCTCTCTCTCTCTCTCTCTCTCTCTCTCTCTCTCTTTTTTCGTGTTCAGAATGTGTCGTCGCTTTTTCTGTTGAAAATATGGGGAGCGTTCGCCTTGAGAATATGGGATTCCACTTCTGCAGAGAATATGTGGTTGCCGTCCCTTTTGACAGCATGGAGGATGATTTTCTTGTTGACTATGTGGGGTCTTTTTTTTTTTGCCGAAATCTGGGTAGCATATCCTGTTGAGAACATGATAGGTGCTTTTCCTGTTGCCAATACGGGGATTTCTTGGTTGTGATTGTAGGGGTGCTTTTCTTGTTGAGAATCTGGGGTCCATATCGTGTTGAGAGTATGTGGACTTTTCTTTCTTCCCTTTTTTTTCCTGCTGAGAATCTGGGGTCGCTTTCATGTTGAGAATATGGTAGATGCTTTTCCTGTTAATAATAGGACTTTTGGGGAGAATTTGGGATCGGTTTTCTGATTCACAGTATGGAAAACTGTTTAAGAGAGAACAGGAATGCGTTTACTGTTAAAAATATGGTGGCGATCCTCCTATTAACGTTGATAAGAGGTCTTTTGGTAAAAGTATAGGGTCGCTTTACTGTTGAAAATGTGTGTCGACACTTTTCCTGTTGACAGTATGGGGAGTCTTCGGTTTGGAATATACACATACTTTTCTTTTTGCCGATATGGGAACTTTTCTATTACTGTTGACAATATCGGGACATTTCTATTGTTGTTGATAACATGATGACTTTTCTATTGTTGCTGACAATATGGGAACTTTTCTGTTTTTGTTGACAGTATGGGAACTTTTCTATTGTTATTGACAATATGCGGACCTTTCTGTTATTATTGATAACATGGGAACTTTTCTATTGCTGTTTGACAATATGAAGACTTTTCTATTGAAAATATGGAGGCACTAAGCTTGTTGAAACTATGGAGAATGCTTTTCTTTCTGAGAATGCAGGGACATCTTTTATGTACTGTCGACCGTATTAGTACATTTTGGTAGTTTCCTTCTCTCTATCTCTGTCTCTATTTCTGTCTCTCTGTCTGTCTGTCTGTCTGTCTGTCTGTCTGTCTGTCTCTCTCTCTTTCTCTCTGTCTCTCTGTCTGTCTGTCTGTCTCTCTATCTTTCTCTCTCCCTTCCTCCCTCTCACCCTCTGTCTCTGTCTCTCTTTCTCTCTCGCTGTCTCTCTTTCTCGCTCTCTCTCTCTGTCTCTGTCTCTTTGTCTCTCTGTCTCTGTCTCTGTCTCTCTCTCTCTCTCTCTCTCTCTCTCTCTCTAAAACGAGCCGGCGTAATGATGTGCAAAGTCTTTAAGATGTTTCTCCTTTTACCGCGTTTGACGTTAAAGACAAACGATTATGCAACCTCTTCCTCTAACTTTCACATCGATTGTTTATGACAAATTCCAAGACGATGAGGTGTTTGATGCCGCAGGAACAGAAAAACGAGGCGGTGATGCGACTGCGCCATTTGCTGTGATTGATGTGGATTTCAGCACTGGATCCGGAGATTCTGGCACCATGTGAAATGACCTGTCTTTTTTCGTTTCAATGTATTGGAGAATAACGCGGCAAGTGAACTTCTTTTGATGTGGCTCAGCATTTCTGACTGTCCAGTTTTCAGTTTGTTTGTCTCTGTCGGTCTGTATCTGTCTGTCTGCCTGTCTGTGTCTGTCTGTCTGTTGCTGTCTGTCTACCCCCGCTTTTCCTCCCACCCTCCGTCCTCCTCCTCCTCTCTCTCTCTCTCTCTCTCTCTCTCTCTCTCTCTCTCTCTCTCTCTCTCTCTCTCTCTCTCTCTTGTCTCTCTCTCTCTCTCACTCTGTCCTTGTGCATATGTGCATATGTGCATATGTGTGCGAGTGTACATATATATATATATATATATATATATATATATATATATATATATATATGTGTGTGTGTGTGTGTGTGTGTGTGTGTGCGCGCGCGCGGGCACACACACTCACACACATATGCACACACACACACACACACACACACACACACACACAATCGCGCATGCGCGCGAGTTTGTAAAACAGCAGCAACAAGAAGAAGAGCGTCAGCAGTAGTAATAGCTGTAGAAGCAGGAGTAGTAATGTGTGGCAGTGCTTGCTGGCGATGCCAGCTATAACGTTCATCAGGTCTTCGGTGAGGGCTGCGATGGTGGGGATGGAAATTGTGGAAGTGATGGCGTGAATGTAGGTAACAAAGCTATGGGAGGGAGGGGGGGGGGGGGTGGAGGGTTAATCAAAGGAGGATGGTTGTACGAGGCCCCCAACTTGCACCCATGTGGCGGGCAGATAATTACGTTTTGCATCTCACCTCTCAGGACCAGTGGCCTCTGTCGTCTTCGGGGGGGGGGGGGGGGGGGGGGGGGGGGGGGGGGGGGGGGGACGGTCCGGAATTCAGCGGGTGAAGCCACAACGTGACCGTAATGGGAGGACAGTTCCATGCCCGGGTCACGGAGGTTTTGTTTTTCAGGTGTGTTGATGCTATGGTGAGACAATAACAAAGGACACGAGATGGGACCGGCTTCTGTTTCCTATATACGTCCACCATAAACACCCACATCTCGACAACTGTGCTTTGCCATTGCAGCACCAACAGTCCCCATGAAGCTATCAGTAACGGCTTGGTTTTGAGGTAACCCAGGACAGCACTCCCTGCACGTCTCCTGTATCACTTAGGTAGTGTTTGATGGTGCTTCTTCTGATTAACGATATGCATTATCCCACACAGTAAAACTTACTACTGGCGGCAAGTGTAGTGTTTGATGGTGCTTCTTCTGATTAACGATATGCAATATACCACACAGTAAACCTTACTACTGGCGGCAAGTGTAGTGTTTGATGGTGCTTATTCTGATTGACGATATGCAATATCCCACACAGTAAACCTTATTACTGGCGGCAAGTGTAGTGTTTGATGGTGCTTATTCTGATTGACGATATGCATATCCCACACAGTAAACCTTACTACTGGCGGCAAGTGTAGTGTTTGATGGCGCTTCTTCTGATTAACGATATGCAGTATCCAACACAGTAAACCTTATTACTGGCGGCAAGTGTAGTGTTTGATGGTGCTTATTCTGATTGACGATATGCAATATCCCACACAGTAAACCTTACTACTGGCGGCAAGTGTAGTGTTTGATGGTGCTTCTTCTGATTAACGATATGCAATATCCCACACAGTAAACCTTACTACTGGCGGCAAGTGTAGTGTTTGATGGTGCTTATTCTGATTGACGATATGCAATATCCCACACAGTAAACCTTACTACTGGCGGCAAGTGTAGTGTTTGATGGTGCTTATTCTGATTGACGATATGCAAGATCCCACACAGTAAACCTTACTACTGGCGGCAAGTGTAGTGTTTGATGGTGCTTATTCTGATTGACGATATGCAAGATCCCACACAGTAAACCTTACTACTGGCGGCAAGTTCTGCTTTGTCACAGCTATCCCCGTAGTGTTGTCTGATGAGCTCTCAGAAACACAACTGTCAACACATATTTCTGCGCCGTTTCCTTTTCTTTTGGTGCAGTTTTCTTTTGTTACCAGAATACAGCACACCAAACTGGAAATTTTAAGTAAGATTTTGGTAATGTAGATTTTTTTCAGGGAGTATTTCTTTTTAAGTACTGGAAAATCAATAGATTTTTAAGATCAGCAGGCAATAGTAACATTGGGGACATTTTGCTACACTGGAAAAAATGCAATTCGAAAGAGCGACAATGACAATGACAAAAAAAATAATAATAATAATTACGACAGCTTAGTGGCCCTTATGTCTTGAGGTCATTGTCTCATACAAATTATGAAGAAAACGATCAGCTCAATAGTTATTCAGCAAATAAATATGGCAACCTTTCATTCATCCGCAAATATTCGTCTACCGGAAAACACATGCTATCTGTTCTCGGAATAAACCTAAAGTGTCGTTGGGCGGAAAGGATCATGCAATTATCACTCAACCTCCAACATGGATCCGCAAAAAATACCTTCGACAATACACTTGATAAACATGATTTTTAACCTGGGAATTTTAGACTAATTATATACGAGTCAGCAATTAACTTAGCTAGAGATTTTATGAGCTCCTCATTGTCAAGCGACACAATTTCGGATACTGTTTGACTACTGACAACACAGGCACTTGAAATAATATACAGAGAGAGAGAGAGAGAGAGAGAGAGAGAGAGAGAGAGAGAGAGAGAGAGAGAGAGAGACGGAGAGACAGACAGACAGACAGACAGACAGGAGAGACAGAGAGAGAGATTTGGTATGGACTGAAAGAGTTTCTTCAGGTGTACGTTT
>JADBJO010000838.1:240000-245000 GCA_016801955.1 Conus betulinus
TTAATGAAAACGGGAATCCCAGTAACTTAACACCGTTTGACCCTCCGGTCTCCGATGACAGCGTCGCGCGTGAGCGTTGTTCTGTGTGTCAGTCGTCGTGCCGCGCGAAGCTGGCAACGCTTTGCGCTTGTAAGCATACGACGAATTTTTCGTGTTCAATTGTACATAAATCTGTTTCCTTTCTGACATGGAACGTAAATGGTTTGATGTCTAAGTTTAGAGATCCTAATTTTTTGTTTCATTTCTGTGTCAGTTTGAATTTATCTGTTTGATTGAAACATTCATTGAAGATTGCCGTGATGATCTACTTACTGGGTTATAAAGTATTTAGTAAACCTGCTATCAAATTTTCAAAAAAAGGAAGAAGATCGGGAGGCGTGGTTTGTCTATTAAAGAATGAGCTTACCCCATATGTGAAATCAGTTGAAGTGAAGTGAATTGTCCTAATCTGTTTGTGTTCTTGATTGATAAAATGTTGTTTGAATCAGAAAAAGGATATCTTGTATGTTTGTTCGTATATTCCACCCGAAGGTTCTCCGTTTTATGTCCATTTTGATTTAGATATGGTGTTAGTTTACTTGAAGAATGTTTGACTGACCTTTTTGTTAACAAATGATGTCTATGTCATTCTAAATGGTGATCTGAACAGCAGAACTTCTGATGTTTCGCAGAATTTTGCTGGGTGTGATGTTTTTGGAGCGCAATGTGATAGCCATTCCGTTAACATTAACCGATGTTCTCAAGATAAGACTATAAATAATTATGGGAAGTTTATTATTAAACATGTGCACTGCTCTGAACTTGTCAATATTAAATGGCGCGTATGTAAAGGCGAACCAAAATGGTTGCTATACGTACGTTTCTGATTCTGGTTGCAGTGTAACGATTATTTTATTTTGTCGAAGTGAACTTTTTTGCTCTTTGGTATGATAGATGTCAACTGAATGTTTTG
The DNA here is from genome assembly GCA_016801955.1 of Conus betulinus. NCBI lineage: Eukaryota > Metazoa > Mollusca > Gastropoda > Neogastropoda > Conidae > Conus > Conus betulinus. The sequence goes on from JADBJO010000838.1 coordinate 240,953, forward strand.
GAACGTATAGATTCTGACCATTTTCCGCTGTCTTTTCAAATTGCTGCCCCGTTGGAAAACTTGGTAAAATTGGTGAAGAGATGCTAGATTATACCTTAGAAAAAATTGTTTGGAATGATGAATGCTCCTCGTTGTTTAGTGATACATTAGCAAATGAAAATTCGAGTAGAAAACTTGATATTGCCATAAGTTTAATTGATTCTGATATAAACAATGCTCTGAATATGTTTAACGAATGTTAATTGAAAGCGCTGAATGTATGAAAAAAACGTGTGCACATTATGAAAGAAAGGGCGTCAAAAGACTGGTATGACCAAGAATGTCTTGTTGAGAAAAGAAAGACCAGGAGGCTGTTGAGAATTAGTCGCCGTTCGTTAAAAGACACAGACAGGACTGCATATGTGATAGCTAGGCGTGAATATAAGCATTTATTAAAGAGAAAAGAGAAAGAGTTCAATAAATCAATAATAGATAAGCTTGTTGCATCTGTAAAGTCTCAGAAAGAGTTTTGGGATGTTGTCCACAGGATATCACCACAAAGAAAACAGCCTAGAAATAACATTACAATAGATGTGTGGTTTCAGCATTTTCAAGCATTGTTACAATCCAACGATGATATTCAATATATCAAGAGGTGTTTGAAGATGACTCTGATGGTTATATGAATCGCTCCATTAGTGAAGAGGAAGTATTACTAGCAATTAAAAATTTAAAAAAAATCGCAAGGCAGCCGGTCCCGATGGAATCATTGGAGAGCTATTTAAAAATTCTTCTACCCATGTTGTGCAGTTCTGTCTGAAATTATTCAACAAATTATTTAATGATGGTGTGTTCCCAGACAGTTGGACAGAATCAATAATTGTGCCAATTTTTTAAAAAGGTGATGCGAATGATCCAAACAATTACAGGGGTATTTCTCTTAGTAACATTAGTAGTAAAATGTTTGGGATGATAATTAATAACAGACTGCAAGAATGGATTGAGGATAAAAATATTACGGGTGATTATCAAGCTGGGTTTAAAAAGGGGTATTCGACTGTTGACCACATGTTCACCTTGTTGGCTCTAGTTCAAAAACAGTTCTCTTTTAATCGAAAATTATACGTAGCTTTCATCGATTTTGAAAAAAACTTTCGATTCCATTAATAGAAACCTCCTTTGCCAATTATGAGTAAAAACGGTATTAAGGGTAAACTTTACAGATGTATTAGAAGTATGTATAATGAGATGAAAGCTAAAGTTCGTTGTGGAGCTAAATTCACAGTTTATATCAATTGTTCTGCCGGGGTTAAACAGGGCGATGCCTGTAGTCAGTTTTTTTTTTTTTTTTTTTTTTTTTTTTTTTTTTTTTTTTTTTTTTTTTTTCTCCCAACCTCTGCGCCACCTCAGAGGCAGTGCACCCACGCCGCTCATTCCGACACCCCGTTCACAGCCACAGCCCAGCCGGCCCCGCCGCAGTCCCGGCACCGGCAATACACAGGGAGCAGTCAATATCAAGTCGTCGTCAAGAAGCAACCCACCGGAGGAGACACTGCACTGCTGCCGAGTCACTTCAGTGGTGTTCAGTGGCGTCTGTTCTGATCTAACATACGCAGGACACCACCTACTAAGCCCCCTACTGACGACAATAATTGCTTAGTCGCGGACCGGCGTGAGTGAGCTCTCCCTCCGGAGGGCGCCACCACGTCCGTCCAACGACAGTCCCCCATGGACTCGCCGATACCGGTGACCCGGACGGAACCAAACCAAGGCCACAGACGTGGAGAGGACATTGAAACCGAGGTCACCATGAGAGCAGGGCATGAAGGGCCACAGAATTTGAGACTTTTTTTTTTTTTTTTAATGCTGATCGATGAGAATGAGGATGATTAAGATGATGCTACGGATTTCCATTTCGGTCTGAGACTACATGACAGGGCTGTACTCTACGCTTCCTTTCATAATATATCCCGGCGTCAACCAGGCCCGAGAAATACAGACACCTGCAGTGTTGGTCAGGAAATTTGAGCAACACTCTCAGAAACGCATCCATTAAGTGGATGAAACTCGACTGTGTGGTCCCAGTCTTCCCAACTGAGCCCGCAGCAAACTCAACTCTGGGTAGGAGCCGGTCGGGGCAGAAAAACCCACATGACTTCTGATGGGATTCGAACCCACGACCTCCCAGCCGGGAGTCCGCGACGCTAACCACTTCGCCACGGCGGCTGGTCCTGTAGTCCAGTTTTATTTTCACTGTTCATAAGCGAGCTAGCAATTGAGGTAATTAATAACGGGAGACACGGGGGGTTGTTGACTTCTGATGCGTTTGAATTGTTTATTCTGTTACTGGCTGATGACGTGATTTTGATATCAGAGACAATCATTGGTTTACAGACACACAACTGAATAGCTTATACCGCTCAGCTGCATCTCTCCAGCTGAAAGTTAATTTATCTAAAAGTAATATTATTGTGTTTCGTAAGGGTCGTTATTTGAGTGCAAGAGGACGATGGCTATATCATAGTGCTCCCATGCCTGTTGTGAATGCCTATAGATATTTGGGTATACTTTTCTCTACTCGTCTGAATTTTGTTAGTGCTTGAAAGGATCTTGCTAGCAAGGCCAAAAATGTTTCGTTTTGTATTATGAAAAAGTTACATGTTTTCAACAATACGTCCTTTCATGTGTTTCGCGCAGCTGTAGTCAAGTGCAGCCAATTGCGCAGTACGGATCGGAATTATGGGGATTAGATAACGCTGCAATCCATTGTGAATCTGTGCATCTTTTCGTTTAAAAAAAAAATTAGGTGTAGATATAGGCGGACGCTTAATGATCTTGTGTATGGTGAGACGAATAGGTTTTCCAATATATATTGTTTCTGCCGTTAAATGCATCCGATACTGGCTTAATTTACTCCATATGGAAGAATACAGAATACCTCGTAAATCTTATAATATGCTTTATGATCTTGATTCTAGAGGAAAAAACAACTGGGCTAGTAAAGTTCGTATGCGTCTTTTTGAATACGGTTTTGGTTTTGTATGGCTGAATCAGGGTGTGCTGGAAATGTTAAACAGTTTATAAGTTGCTTTCGTCAACGACTAATTGACTGCCGTTGGCAAAAATGGTTACATCATGTGCATAATAGTAAAAGGTTTGATTTTTACAGACAGTTTGGTAATTCCCATGATCTGAAACCTTATATAACTTTAGAAATGGATAGACACTTAAATACATAATGGCAAAATTTAGACTTGGATATCGGATTCAGCAGTCCATAAATTTAGATACAAAACCGATGTTGATGACAATGATATGCTTTGTCCTCTCTGTAAAGTCACAAGAAATGAGATGCATTTTGTTCTTTGTTGTCCAGCCCTCATGGACATTAGAAATGAATTTATTAAGCCGAAATTCTATAGACAGCCTTCCCTATTTAGATTGACCCTATTGATGTCGTCAACCTCAACAATAGATGTTAAAAAATTTTTCGTTATTTTTGTATAAGGCATTTAAAAATAGAGAAATTGCTACCTCTTAAAAGTTACAAATGATTTTCCGAATCCGAATCTCTCCCTCCCTCTCCTCTCTCTCTCTCTCCCCCCCCCCCCCCCCCCCCCCCCCCCCCCCCCCCCCCCACTTTCTTCATCCGTCCGTCCTTTCTTTCTTACTATCTGACCACTCGGGTTGACCCACTGCTGGTGGGGTCACAATCTGACCACAGTCGCTTTTCTGTGTAGAGTATGGGGTCGCTTTTCTGTGTAGAGTATGGGGTCGCTTTTGTCTGTAGAGTATGGGGTCGCTTTTGTCTGTAGAGTATGGGGTCGCTTTTCTCTGTAGAGTACGGGGTCGCTTTTTTGTGGGACTTTGGGTCGCTTTTTTTGTATAGAGTATGAGGTCGCTTTTCTGTGTAGAGTATGGGGTCGCCTTTCAGTGTGGAGAATGGAGTTGCTTTTCTGCGGAGAATATGGGGTTGCATTTCTGCGGAGAATATGGAGGTTGCTTTTCTGCGGAGAATATGGAGGTTGCTTTTCTGCGGAGAATATGGGGTTGCTTTTCGCACAGAGAA
>JADBJO010000838.1:247500-305000 GCA_016801955.1 Conus betulinus
CATGCACACATCGGATCAGAGTCTGTTTTCAATGCATGCCAAAAACGCTGAATTCTCTCTCTCTCTCTCTCTCTCTCTCTCTCTCTCTCTCTCTCTCTCTCTTTCTCTTTCTCTCTGAAAACGTTTAAGCTGCGTTCTGTTGTCGTGTCTTGAATGCATAGTAAAATGTATTGTTGACACCGTACTTGTATATTTCAATTAGATCTGATTATTATTTTGTTTATATGCACCTCTTCATGAGGGATAATGGCCTATACATGATAAAACTATCCGTTTCTGTCTGCCTGTCTGTAAGTATGTCTCTCTCTCTCTCTCTCTCTCTCTCTCTTCTCTCTCTCTCTCTCTCTCTCTCTCTCTCTCTCTCTCTCTCTCCCTCCCTCCCCCTCTCTCTCTCTTCTCTCGTATACAAAATGTTCGTCACTCACTTAAGGCACATTCTCCTGTGAAGTGATTGAACAGAGATGGAAGATAACAATTTCCTTCCGTTTGTTCACTCTTTGAGCTTGTCTTTAGCCAGTTGTCTGTGAACGTCATTCATGTCCAAATCATATTCTTGGTTGAATGCAGCATGCGCCTAACGCCCCTACTAACTAATCCACACAACAAAGGCGATGGCCCTGGGGAAATTCTGTAGGTCTCCTCTCTCTCTCTCTCTCTCTCTCTCGGATCTAAACTCTCTCTCCTCTCTATCTCTCTCCTCCCTCCCTCCCCTCTCTCCTCTTCTCGTATACAAAATGTTCGTCACTCACTTAAGGCACATTCTCCTGTGAAGTGATTGACAGAGATGGAAGATACCAATTTCCTCCGGTTTGTTCACTCTTTGAGCTTGTCTTTAGCCAGTTGTCTGTGAACGTCATTCATGTCCAAATCATATTCTTGGTTGAATGCAGCATGCGCCTAACGCCCCTAACATAATCCACATCAACAAAGGAGATGGCCCTGGGGAAATTCTGTAGGAACCCATCCACTCTCACAGGTCAGTAACAACATACTCGGATAGAAATAAAAATGTACTGTGGGTACGTTGTGGTCTTGGGAAGGGAAGCTGGAATTTCACACAGGGTAATGCGAAAGTTACATATCACAAACCAATACGATCTACTCAATATTTGTCATTCGACTTGTGCCTCCCTGCTAGTCATCATCATCAGAATATAATCATAGCAATTCCGGTCCAGGTGTTAAGTTAATCAAACACCTGATCCTTCATAGAAGTCTACCCTCACATCCAGCCAACAGCTGCGACTGCTACGGTTCGTACAACAAATGGAACAAACTGTTTTGCCATTTGTCATCTTCCCCTGTACCCCCCACCCCATCTCACCCCTTCCCTTTTCCATCCCTCTTTTCTCCACCCACATCCCATCTCTCCAGAACTGACAATAACGAGACCAGTGGGCATTGTGGTCGTACTCTGATGTTCGTCCGCATTGTCTCTGTGTTCAGTCTCTTCCATCCGTTCATATCTACTCACTCTCCCCTCAGTCATCCCTCCCCATCCACATCTACCTCTTCTTCCCGCTTCCTTACCTTTCCACCTCATTAAAAAAAAATTCCAGAACTGATTGCAATGACTGATCGAGCAAGCGTCATGATCCTGGCATGATACTTTTGTGGACTGTCTCCTTCCCACAGAGCCCCCTTTAAAAATAAAAATAAAATAAAAAAGATAAAACGAAACAAAAAGAAGAAGAAGAAGAAGAAGAAAGAAGAGATCCAACCTTCGGCGCTAGTACTCTTGCTCTCAGATTCCTGTGACAACAGGGTGTTGAAGAAAGAACTCCATTGTGAAACAGGAAGAAGGGGAATTCGTCGATTCCTCGGTGGCTGAACTGCCTTCTGACAAGCTAGCCTGCAACGTTGGTCAAGTGTGTTTTGCAGATCGGAACAGGAATCTTTGAAAAATACGTGTTCCCTAAATGTGGACCAGTTAGAGACATTTCCTCGGCATTATTTCGTGGTGTCAGTTCTGTGCTACGTGGTCGACAGTCAGTCGATCTGCTCCTTTCGATTTGTCACTTTGTCTGTGTCTGTCTCCCTCCCTCCCTCTCTCTCTCTCTCTCTCTCTCTCTCTCTCTCTCTCTCTCTCTCGTTCTCTGTCTCTATGTCTGTCTGTCTGTCTCTCTGTCTCTCTCTGTCTCTCTGTCTCTCTGTCTCTCTGTCTGTCTGTCTGTCTGTCTCTCTCTCTCTCTCTCTCTCTCTCTCTCTCTCTCTCTCTCTCTCTCTCTCTCTCTGCCCGTTCGCAAAGTCTTCTGTGAACTATACTTTGAATACACCGTCTAAACATATAGCCTACTCCGTTAAAATCGCTCAACCCCACTCCTACTCTGTCTGCCACCCCTTTTCTCCTCCCCCTACCTACCATTCTCTCTTCCCCACCCTCCGCTGACCTCTCTCTGTGTAGTTTTGTTTGTAAGTTTCCTTCTGTTTCACCATCCCCCTTCTCATTAGTACTGTTATGAATAGTTTGCTTATCATTGTAGAATTAGATTACAATGTTGCTTTATTGAATTGTCAGTATGAATGATATGTGTTTGAAATAGTGTATGCATGACAACGGCAGATTGTAAGACTAGGCTTTGGCCTAAAATCTTCATCCTTGCTTTTTAAAGATCAATCAATCAATCAATAGAGCAAAACGATAAACTGCGCAATCATCCCGGCGGAAACAGGTGTTATGACACACATATGGACCTGATATCTTGCGCTTGCGTGCGCGCGCGCGTGCGTTTGTGTATATATGTGTGTTTGTCTGTCTGTATGTCTGTGTCTGTGTCTTTGTCTCTGTATGTGTGTGCATGCGTCCATACGCTTGCATGCGCACTTCTCTCTCTCTGCGCGCCCATGTGTGTGTGTGTGTGTGTGTGTGTGTGTGTGTGTGTGTGTGTTGATGATGATGATGATGATGTAAGGAGAAGAACTATGTAATCGTTCTCTGTGTTCTGGTTGGTCATCCCTAGTATAAGTTTCGTTGCCGGCTTGGCTATAACCAGCGGTTGCTCATGTGTCTCTAGTTTTGATTGTTCGTTCAAATGCGAAATCCTAGCCTCAAAATTTGTCTCAAACTATTGCTACGAAAAATTATGATAAAACGGTTGTTTTCAGACAGGAGTTCATGTCACCAGCTCGTCGAATTTTGAGTTGCTCTAAAAATTTATCAAAGAGTAATGTGTGTAATTCTGTGCCATCTTGGTATGTCCGTTAGTATGCCAGCAACATAAGAATGGCACTGTACGTCAAATCGGAATGGCCTAATGGATATCATTGTCTTCCTGCAAATGTTCTGGGTTTAAACCCCGCTCGAGACAGCAGGTTAGAGCTACAAAATTCTCTTCAGAAATATCGGTACATACTCCAAACCTCTCCAAAAACTTCGTATAAGACTTTTAATTGAAGTGCAGTTCTGTGAGAGCCTTTGTGAAAAATTCTTGTGCTGGTGGAATAGAGTAAAAAAAAAAAAAAAAGCGAGCACACAGGTACAGTCTTTTATCTTCACCGTAAGTTGCCTAAAATTGTGCACGGCACGCATTACGGGTCTACAGGGACCCATACATTTTCGTGAAGGAATAAGCCTTGCTGTATGCAATGGGTCTCCAGCGACCCATAATTTTTCTGCAGGACTTAACGCCTTGCCGTGGGTCATGAGTGTGCAGGAACCCATATATCTTCTGAAGAAATCAAGCCTTGCTGAATGATTTTTTTTTCTTTGGAAGATTATTTTGTCTGGGACAGTTTAGACTGTTGGTGAAACAACTTCCCCGAGAATGGACTATGGCTATCTTAATGGTAGAATTGTTTAGCTGTGACATGTGCTAAAATCCTGGCCGGTGGTAAACCTCGGAGTTCAAGACATCGGAAATTGTGAAGAAGAAAACATCAGTCGAATCGTGTCGTTTATAACGGAACCAATCAGGGAAGCCATACTACCCTCGACAGTAAACAGGAGCCAGAACTTGAGAGAAGCGGCACTGTTGTTGAGGTGGACGATGGTATCGGTGATAACGATAGTCATGGTGATGGATGAGGAAGGTCGCGACCGAGAGGGGAACATAGATGTGAGTGTTGTTAACAGGAACTCGGCAGACCACCCGGTGATAAAGAAGGGGGAGAGGTGAGGGTGCGTGTACAGAGAAGTTGTTGAAGTTTCGGGCGGGAGGAGAGGCTGGTACAAAGTGTCCCTGTTTCCATCTCGTTCGTGCAAGTAATATCTCGATACTTTTTTTTCGGTAGGACGGAGAGACAACGGAACGAGGTGATAAAAAAGCGACCACAGCCCAGTAGGTACTCTGAGAAATGCTCTCTCTCTCTCTCTCTGTCTGTGTCTGTCTGTGTGTCTGTCTGCTTGTGTGTGTGTCTGTCTGTCAATGTCTCTCTCTATCTCTCTCTCATTCCATCTTACTTTCCCTCTCAGTCATCTCTCTCTCTCTCTCCCTTTCCTTCCCTCTCTCTCTCTCTCTCTCTCTCTCTCTCTCTCTCTCTCTCTCTCTCACTCTCTCTCAACCTCAATACCTCTCTCTCTCTGTCTCTGTCTCTTTCGTCTCTCTGTCTCTCTCTGTCCCTATCTTTGTCTGTCTGTCTGTCTGTCTGTCTCTCTGTCTGTCTGTCTGTCTGTCTGTCTCTCTCTCTCTCTCTCTCTCTCTCTCTCTCTCTCTCTCTCTCTCTCTCTGTCTTTATCTCTTTGTCAGTCAGTCTCTTCCCCCCCCCCCCCCTCTCTCTCTGTCTTGCCTCTCTCTCTCTCTCTCTCTTCTCTCTCTCTCTCTCTCTCTCTCTCTCTCTCTCTCTCTCTCTCTCTCTCTGTCTCTCTCTCTCACTCGCTGTTCTTTCTTTCTCTGTCTCTCTTCTTTCATTGTTTCTAACAAGATCGACTTTCTCCAGTGACATAATCATTTCCATGTAAGTGAGAAGTATGGAGTGGGGGATGGGGTTTTGAATGATTATGGATGGGTACAAGAATGTGTCAAGATAGTGTCTGCTCCACAGGTCAAGTAATCAAAGTGGGTGCAGGCATGCATGTGTGGCGAGTAAACGAGTGTGTAATAAAAAAAGTAAGAGAGAGAGAGAGAGAGAAGTGTGTGTGTGTGTGTGTGTGTGTGTGTGTGTGTGTGTGTGTGTGTGTGTGTTGTGTGTGTGCTATGTGACTACTGCAACAAGCAGAGTATTATGCACGTGAATGCGCTTTTCGTACACAATAAGTGTTTTACAATTGCATGTTATGAGTCTAGATTTGATGACATTTGTGAAAAAGGTGATGCTGCTTTTGTGTGGAGCACATATACACAATCAGTCAGTTGGATCAATAACATGGTAACAAAACGGCTTACAGCAGCGCTGTATCTCCTTAGGTGGGTAGCCTCTTGACGACCTCAAACTAACTGCCCTCATTGGACAGCAATGGCAGACCACAGGAAGCAATAACTCTCAGGTCGGCAGGGGCAAAGCACCACCGCAGACTACTGCCTGGGTCACTGCGGTAGTAGTCAGTGATGCTTTCTCTTTAACCAATATACACAGGACACTAGTTACTAGCCCACTTGCTGCCGACAGTTGCATAATAGTGGAGTCAGCATGAGTGAGCGTCTGTTTCCAGGGGGCACCGTCACGTTCATCCAGCTACAATGCCCTTGATTTTTGTTGTTTTTGTGTTGTTGTGTTGTTGTTGTTGTTGTTGTTGTTGATAACGACATCATTTACACGAACTCATTATGAGAGGAAAACATATTTTGGCCAGTTTTTGGTCACAACTTGATATCATTTTTGGACCAATTCATTTTTTTTTGTTTTGTTTTGTTTGCTTGTTTGTTTGTTTTCTCCAGGAAAGTAATATGGCAAAAAAGCAATGTGGTAGAGATGAACTTCACTCTAACAAGTTGATCTGTAGTTTTATTACATTAGGTCCACACCATGTACGAGAAAAATCTCGTTGGACTCTTTACTTGCAAGAAAGTTTTTAAACATGTACACGAACATTTCCTAGAGGTGTTTTTTTTTTCTTATCAGAAATACAGAGCCCAGCAGTTAGCATGTGGTGACAACAGTCAGTATTCATTGTGCTGTTGAATGGAACTTTCGTGATGTTCAGTCTGAGAACGATATACTCTTTGCACTGAATCGATCGTCTCTAAAAGTAGACACAATTTGAGAGCGTAGTCAAGGCAGCTGCTCTAGTGTTTGTAGGAAAGTGGTCCAAGTCCCCTCACCTCCCACTCCACTTTCAATCTCCTCTCCCCCATCCTTAATTCCTAAATTACTTTCTCTAGAACAAAAGGGCAAGGGACGAAGAAAGGGGTAAAGCAGTAAAAGACCCGTCGGTACTTCCAGTAATTGCCTTTGTTGTCTTCTTTCCAAACCACATTGCTCCTGCTGCTGGGACACACCAGAGTGACGGCCCTTGCCCCCAGGTCACGTGGCTACAACGTCATCAGAGTCCCTGCAATGTCGGCTATTAGTTTTGGTGAGTCAGCAATAATCCCATTTCGGTATTCACTCTCATTTAGCCCTTCGCATTCCCGAATTTATGCCCACAGGGATGGCGGGTTGGTACCCGGGCTGGCATGGTAAACCTGGGACCACAGTAGGAAACGAAATTTTTAGTCCAAGAGGGATGTTTTCTTGTTGAGAGATGGAAAGTAGATTAAAGTTGCCATGCTTCCCACACCCCTACCCACCCACCCCCTACGCCCCCTCAGATGGCATTGCTGCTAACTCCTCCTTTTATAAGCCCCCCCCCCCCCCCCCACTCCCCCCGGGTCGTTTTTATTGCAGCCCAGTCACTAGAAATCCACGGAGATACATTGGTGTCAGTTTTCATGGAGCAGCCCAGCTGAGGAGACACTGTAGAGAGCTGCTAATGTAGTGTGACAGGTGGCCACCCCTCCCCCTCCCCCCGACACTCACCTCCCTCCCCAGCATACACCACACACACACGCACGCACGCACGCACACACACACACACACACACACACACACACACACACACACACACACACACACACACACACACACACAATTATTAGTAGTAGACTCATTAAATGCAATAAGTAATGAAATGTTCTGTTTACCACTGACGCTCGTGAAAGTGAGCATGTGAGTTATTTTCTTTCACGAATAACTGGACCAGGTGTCTAAAATGGCTTGGTTCTATTGACTTCGAGTTTCCCCAGAAACACAGAACTGTGGCAACACTTCTCAAGCGGACTCGATTCTTCTGACCTGGGGCCTAAGTCATTCCTGCTATCTTCACTTCCTAATCCATGCGCCAGCGCCAAGCTCGTCGAGGTCGTCCTGCATTCCTTTCTCATTGTGGTTTCCTTTGGAATACTTGTCTAATGATGTTGGTAGGAGGTTTTCCAGATGTGGGACCAATCCACTTCCATTTTCCTTTTCTTTATCTTTGCGTCTATGGAACTGTGTTTGGTTTCTTTCCGCGCAGGGTTTATTTTTCCATCAGAAATGACATCTGATGCAGAGCATAGTCTGAGGGCCTTGTTGATGAATGACTGAAGAAAGAATGATAGACTTTCTAGTCATCCAAGTGTCGGAACCTTAGACAGGTTTCATGTTTGAGTTGAAAATTTCTTATCTTGGTTCAGACTCGAGGTTGTCTGTCTGTCTGTCTGTCTGTCTGTCTCTCTCTCTCTCTCTCTCCTCTCTCTCTCTCTCTCTCTCTCCTCTCTCTCTCTCTCTCTCTCTCTCTCTCTCTCTCGTAACCCCAGCCCCACCCCGATCCCTAGAATAAAAGTCATCTGCTTGTTTGTGAATGACTGCAGTGGTAACAAAAGCATAACCTATAACAGACGTCTCTGAATCACAGAAGTCTGAATAATGATGGCAACGAGGACGATTTTCATAGCGCTGACATCAAGGACAACATTCTTTGCACGGAATCAAGATCCCTTGATGAAAGCAGATGTTATGCTGACCGAAACACACTGCAGCCCTGCTGAAAACCATTCACAATATAAACAAAAAAACTCGCAAAAAAAAAGAAAAAAAAAAAAGACAGACAGTAAAGTAACGCTTATTGATATACGGTATGAAACAAAGTTTTAGACGAATATGTCTTCTTCATGTTTCGCAAATAACAGACATATGCCACAATTCAGTACTGTTCTGAAGGTGTCGGCAATAAGAATTGCTTGATTCCTCCGCCCCCAGCCATCTGGAAAGTTACTGTTTTGTGCTTTTTTTAACAGCCAGTTCACAACACAGTACTCCTCACAAAGCATGGACAATGAATGAAATACACCCAGACAGCTGTTGGTAGGAGAATGATTTTATATCCTAGATAATAGCCATATGAGGAGCATTGGTCTGTGGATTTATTTCAAGAAGACTGTCCTTGTCGGAAATTGTTTCTTGTTGCGCACTACTTTAGAGAAGCATTACTTTATACTTTATTTTTGCATTCATTTGCTTCGCAGCTTAAAGCAAACAGTTGCAAGTTGTCTGCCTTGGCGCTGTTATTGTATCTCTTGGAATCAAGAGGAATAAGATGAATGGTGAGAAGGGGAGGACCAATTTCCACCCCAGTTCCCCTTTCCACTCCCTCTCTTGTTCCCAAATTAATTCATCCCAGAACAAAAAGAATGGGACAGATGAGGAAAGGGGAAAAAAACCAAAAGCCCTTGGGTGTTTTTGGTAATTGTCCTTTCTCTCCTTTTCTAACCACATTGTCCCTGTTCCTGCTGTACACCAGAGTAGCAGCCCCTGTCCTCGGCCGCGTGACTGAAGAGTCGTCAGAGTCTGCAAGGTCGGTCATTAGTCCTGGCGAGTCGACAACAATGAAATTACAGAGACTCCCTCCCTCCCTCCCTCCCATCTTCATCGTTCCTGTTTTTCTGGATGCCTGACCGCTCGGGTTGACCCTCTGCTGGTGGGGTCATACACTGGCCACAGTGAGGAAATTGTCTTTTGGCTATGGGGGCCCTTTTTTTCTTCATGTTCAATACATGAAGTCGTTTCTTCTGTAGAGAATATGGGATCCCTTTCTTGTCTGAAATATGGAGTTGCTTTCCTATTGAAAACATGGGGGATGCTTACCCTGATCAGAATTTGGGGTCGTTTTCTGTAGAAACTATGAGGTCCTCGTAACTGTTGACTTTATGGAGGATGCTTTTTCTGTGGAAAATATGGAGTTGCTGTTCTCTCAAGAATATGGGGGGAGTTTTTTCCTGTTGATGATATGGGTACTTGTTATGGGGTCGATTTTCTCCAGTTGAGAATATTTGGAAAAATTGGGAGCGTTTTACCTGTAAACAAATATATGCACTCTGTATAAGAATAGGTCATAGCTATTTATCTGTCGTTAATATCCTGTGGATATTATAAAGATGCTTATTTGTTGAGAATGATGGAGTCGCTTCTCATGTTGATATTATGGAGATTTTGGTTTGCCGTTCATGTAGAATACGGAATCGCTTTCCTGTTGAGATTGTGTGAACTGTTTCGAATACAGGAACTAATTTCTTTACTACGATGCTGTGACATTTTTTTTCTTTTCCTTTTTTGGCAGGGTAAAGGGGGTGAGGGGGGGGGGGGGGTGTGTGCAGGGCGCAATATGGGGACATTTTACTTCCTGAGAGTGTGGAAAAACTAAGGTTGTCAAAAGAACGGAAAACGCATACAATTTGAGAATATGAGTTTTTTTTTCTGTCGACGATATTAATACATGTGTGCGTTGTGTGTGTGTGTGTGTGTGTGTGTGTGTGTGTGTGTGTGTGTGTGTGTGTGTGTGTGTGTGTGTGTTACACAATATAGGAACGCTTTTCTTTTTTATCAAAATGGGACGTGTTTGTGTGTTTTGTGACAATACAGAGACTTCAGCATACTGAGGCTATTGCAAGCTCTTAATGTTTTTTTTCCTGCTGCTAAGAACATCTGTACTTTTTGTATTCTTGGGTTTGTTTCATTCTAAGTTTGTTTGTTGTTCTATTGACAACCTTATGCGAACGCTTTTCCTACTGTAGGTGTACGGGGGTACTTTTCATGTTGACAACATGGGGACAATAAACACCTTGCTGAATGTATGACGATGCTTTTCTGTTGAGAATATGATAACCATTTCTCATATAAGGATATAAGGGACACGTTTACCTCTCTCTCTCTCTCTCTCTCTCTCTCTCTCTCTCTCTCTCTCTCTCTCTCTCTCTCTCTCTCTCTTAAGATGACTGGGCGTAATGATCTGCAAGTCAGTTCAGACGTTTGTCCTTTCCCCACTATTGACAATAACGACAAACGATCGTGCAAACTCTCATCCTCTAACTTTTTCATCAATTTTTTATGATAAATTCCAAAGCGATGAGGTGTTTGATGCCGCAGGAACAGAAAAACGAGGCGGTGATGCGACTGCGCCATTTGCTGTGATTGATGTGGATTCCAGCACTGGATCCGGAGATTCTGGCACCATGTGAAATGACCTGTCTTCTTTCGTTTCAATGTATTGGAGAATAACGCCGGTAAGTGAACTTCTTTTAATATGGCTCAGCATTTCTGACTGTCTGTCCAATCTTCAGTCTGTCTGTTTTTGTCTCTGTCTGTCTGTGTGTCTCTCTCTCTCTCTCTCTCTCTCTCTCTCTCTCTCTCTCTCTCTCTGTCTGTCTCTGTCTGTCCCCCCTCTCTGTCTGCTCTCTCTCTCTCTCTCTCTCTCTCTCTCTCTCTCTCTCTCTCTCTCTCTCTCTCTCTCTCTCGCATAGTAGTAGTTATGGCAGTTTCAGCAGTAGCATTGTGGTGGCAGAGGAGGTGGTGATTTTTGGTTCCTGGTGGTGACAATTCATAGCGTTCATCACAGCTCGGTGACGCTGGTGGTGGGCGGGATGGAAATAGTGGAGGTGATCGACAGAATGTGGGTGACAGGGCTTGGAGAGGGTGGGGGGGAATCAATCAATCAGGGGAGGAGGGCTGTGAGGCACCCCCCCCCCCCCCCGCCCCCAAACCAAACACACCCACGTGGCGGGCAGATAATTACGTTTTGCATCTCACCTGCCAGGACCATTGGCCTCTGTCTTTTTCGCCCTGAGGAGGGAAGGGGGCTGGTCCGGAATCCTGCTGTTAACGCCATAATGTGCCCGTAATGGGAGAGCAGTTCCGTGCCTGGATCATAGAGTTCCTTTTTGCCTGTTTGTTTTGTGTTAGAGTGAGACAAGAATAAAGGGGATGAGAAAGAACAGATTCCCAATTCTCCTTCCGCGTCCCCCTTAAACGCCACACACTGAGATCTTCCCACCGCAGTTGCAGCGCCAGCAATCAGTGTGAAACGTAGATAAACATAATGCATGCATGTGGGGCAACATACAACAGGACTCCTTGTGTTGCTGCTGAGTCGTTTTAGTAATGTTTGGTGGTGCCTGTTCTGATTTGATGGTGCCTGTTCTGATTTGGTGCCTTTCTGATTTGGTGTGCCTGTTCTGATTTGGTGGTGCCTGTTCTGATTTGGTGCCTGTTCTAATATGCGATATCTCTCCTAGAAACCCGAAAAATGGCGGCAAAAGTGCGTAGTCACGGTTAGTTTTGTGGTTTTGTTTGGTGATCCTTCAGACAGACTGTGGGTAGCACATGTTTCTGTGCCGTCTTTTCCGCATTGTTGTTGTGTTCTTTTTAAGCTGAACAGAGCATCCGAGAATGGATGTTAGAGGAGTGATTTTGTTTCATGTGAATTCATTAGATTCTGTTTGTCTTCGGGTGTTTTTAACTGATTTGATTTTTTTTCAAACATCAGTCGTGAATAGGAGCATTTAAGATGTTTATGTGCATTAGAAAAAAAAATTGTGTGTGTGTGTGTGTGTGTGTGTGTGTGTGTGTGTGTGTGTGTGTGTGTGTGTGTGTGTGTGTGTGTTTGTGTGTGTGTGTGAGAGAGAGAGAGAGAGAGAGAGAGAGAGAGAGAGAGAGAGAGAGAGAGAGAGAGAGAGAACATGGTCTCCTTGGCGAAGATACTAAAATCAAGAGGAACAATAGCTCTTCAGATGGGACTTATCTCCCTTCCAGAGAAAATCAGGTCACAACGGTTGCTGTGGAGTCCTGGCAATGGTAGACTGTAGCAGCCTATGTTCACCAAACTCCGTACATGAGAGACAACCATATATCCATGTTGTAGTCTCAAAGACAGATCACAATTTTCTGCAGGACTGCCAACTATTCTTTAAGGCAGCCCACAGAGGTAAGAGGAATTAATATTGATGTTTCAGCACTGATCTGCTCCAACCAAGAATCGAATGCTAAGACTTGCGTGGGAAGATTGCAACTATACAGTTGAGTTTTATCCAAGTCACTGTCTTTGTCTGTCTCTCTCTCTCTCTCTCTCTCTCTCTCTCTCTCTCTCTCTCTCTCTCTCTCTCTCTCTCTCTCTCTCTCTCTCTCTCTCTCTCTCTCTCTTTCTGTCTGTCTATCTCTCTCTCTCTCTCTCTCTCTCTTCTCCTCTCTCTCTCTCTCTCTCTCTCTCTCTCTCTCTCTCTCTCTCTCTCTTATACAAAAGAATATTTTCATCACCTCATCTAAGGCACACGTTCTGAGAAGTGACAGACACATAGGGAAGGTGCTGCTCATCTTCTGGTATGCTCACTCTTCATTAGTCAGTTACCCGTGGACACGTCATTTGGTCAATAGCATAATGGACCTGTTCCTGAAGAACCACCGGGAGACAGCTCCTGTCCTTCCATTATACAAATAATTTTCTCACCTTCTGTGTCAAGCAGTAAATGAAGAGATTTTAAGAATGTTGGTTTGAAGTGCACGCTAGGAGAAAGAGCGGCGTATCGATTGCCCTCATTGCAGGTGCTCTGTTTCACAGCCAGGTTTTAGCATCGTCTCTTTCTGATTGAACTGTTCAGCTGACTGACGGAGCAAAATTGCTCTAGGCTTCCCCGCCAGGGCCAACAGTCCCGTTTAAAAGAAAAGGCTGGGGGTGGTGGGGTGGTGGTGGTGTCACTATCGCTGAACGCAAGCTCTAACACGGATTGTCTTCCTTGTAGATTGCGTGAAATAAACTTCCATATTGCGTATGTTTTGTTGTTGTTGTTGTGTTGTGTTTTGTTTTGTTTTCATTTCTGTGGTCCGTGTAACGGAAAATGACAATTTATTGAATTTTCACCATCTTGTTGTCTGAAAACATTTATTACTAATTTTTTTTTTTTTTATCAGAATCGTGTTACAGTGCTGGGGGAGAATGTGGATGAGATATGCTGCATTAGGATTCCGTGTGCTGGAGCAACTGATGGGCTCGGCGTAGATAACCCCTTCGCCTTTCAAATGATGAGGCAATAAACTCTGGTACACTGCGCAAAGTGCACGGAAAAGACGTACAACAGTGAGGGAGATGACGCTGGACAAATTCTGTCAGAACATCCACTCAGATGGGTAAGGTACAACGTGCGTGGGCAGAAAAAGAATCGTCCTGGGCAAGAGAAGTCTGAATTTCCCACACGGTGATGTTGAACTTATCCAATACAATGCAGTATGCTCTGCTCAGTATTTCTCTTTCCACGTGTGCCTGCCCGACAGTTTATCCTGAGGGTAATATAGTCATAGAGATTTATTTTCGGGTGTTAGGATGCGAAGCTCTTGATCCTTCGTGAGAACTCCTAAACTGACATCCAGCCAATATTTCGTGCAACGACTGGAACATACTACTTCTCCCTGTTCCTTTTCGCCCTGTCACCCCCTCATCGCTTCCCCTTCCCGCCCTTTCGTCCTCTTCACACACTTTCCCCACATCTCCAGAACGGAAAGTAAGGAGTGGGCCAGTGAGCAGCTACCATCCTGACCTAGTTTTGTCTCGGTTGTATGGTCACCTCTTCCATTCGTTGATACATGTTCACTCTCCCTTTCCATCCCTCATCATCCACCCCCCACCCCCCACCCCCACCCTCCACCCCCCTCACCTCCTCTAAATCTCCAGAACTGATAGCAATGATTGAGCCAGATAGCGTCATGATACTTTTGGAGACTGTCTCCCTTCTACAAAATCTCACGGGAAAAAAAAAAATCATTGCAAATGGACCTTAACATCATGGACGGTTTTCTTACACTCAGGTTACTGCTGCGAGCAACAAGGTGAAGAAAGAACTCGACTGTAAAATTGGACAGAGCGAACGTGTTGATTCCTAGTGGTTGAACTTGTCTCTGAACAGCTAGCATGCAGCGTTGTTCTAGTTGTGACCTGTTGGAAAATGGAGCTTTGAAAAAAATGTTTGTTGTTCAGTTAAGTGTTGAGAAGTTGAAAAAAAAAAAAAAAAACGTCGTTGAGCCCAGTTCGAAGTTGAATGGTCGATAGTCCTTCTCTGTGCTCGTTTCAATGTATGTCCATCTGTCTGTGTGCCTGTCTGTGTGTCTGTCTGTCTGTGTGTGTGTCTGTCTGTCTGTCTCTCTCTCTGTCTCTCTCTGTCTGTCTGTCTGTCTGTCTGTCTCTCTCTCTCTCTCTCTCTCTCTCTCTCTCTCTCTCTCTCTCTCTCTCTCTCTTCTGCGCAGCATATTCATCACCTTTTGTAAGACAAACACTCCTCTGTGAAGTGAGTGACATAGATGGAAGACGTCAGTCATCCTCTAGCATGCTCACTCTCTGAGCTAGTCATCACCCAGGTGTATGTGAGCGCTTCATGCAGTCAGAAACACGATCTGACTGTGTGACTTACTTACGATGACATGAACATACAGTGAAACAGAACAAAATAGCCTTATACATTAAGTTTCTTTCTTTCATATTTGTGTTCCATATAATGAAATGACAACCCCCCCCCCCCCCCCCCCCCCCCCCCCCCCACCTTTTGGCTGAACTGTGGTCACAAGAAACCTGCCAGCGTCCCCTACACCTCAACACTTCACTCGTGACCAAGTGCTTACAGCACGAAACGTTGAAGGGTTCCATGAAAGGTACCTTTTTTCTTTACCTTTATATTTTCATGACAATTTAATTGATTTTGAAATCTGACTGCCAAGACACCTGCTCAGTACAATTTTTTTCCGGAAGAGTGGTGTAGTATTGGAAGAGACTGGGATACAGCATGCTGCCAACAGATTCTCTATACTACTGAACTGATGAGCTTTGTGTAGATAATTCCTCCTTTTTCACATGAGACTATAAGCCGAGGTCTCATGTGCTGCATGCACTAAGCGCGCTTCAAAAATAAAACTCACAGACATCAGGGAAGATCACCCTGAGGAAATTCTGTTACGAAAATTCACTCGCTTAGGCTAGCAAAACATGTACAGGCACAAAAAAGCTCGGTGGCACGATGCTTTAGTGATGCACTGCTCACACGGGAAGAGAAGCCCTCATTTTACTGGGAGAAATATGTTGTGCTGGTAAAGGTACTAAAAACAACGCACGATACTTTTTCTTTCTCTTTCCGTGTGCTCGTCGTATCTTTTTATGCTTTTTCCATTTGCTCACCATATTATTTTGTTGTCTCTTTCCATTTGCTCACCATATTTTTTTCTCTTTCCATTTGCTCACCATATTTTTTTTCTCTATCCATGTGTTCATCATATTTTTTTCTCTTTCCATGTGCTCAGCATTTTTTTTCTCTTTCCATGTACTTACCATATTTTGTTGTCTCTTTCCATGGCTCACCATGATTTTTCTCTTTCCATGCTCACCATAATTTTTTCTCTTTCCATTTGCTCACCATAATTTTTTTCTGTTTCCATGTGCTTACCATAATTTTTCTCTTTCCATGTGCTCATCTTAATTTTTTTCCTCTTTCCATGCCCTCACCATATTTTTTTTTGTCTGTCCATATGTTCACTATAATTGTTTTTTCTTTTCCATGTGCTTACCATTTTTTTTCTCTCTTTCCATGTGCTCGCCATACTTTTTTCCTCTTTCCATGTGCTTTCCAGGCGCTTACCATATTTCATTCCTCTTTTCATGTGTTCATTATAATTGTTTCTCTTTCCGTGTGCTCACCATGATATTTTTTTTCTCTTTCCATGTGCTCACCATAGTTTTTATCTCTTTCCATGTGGTCACCGGTGTATCCTGAAGGAACCATAGCAGTTCTGATCCAGGTGTTGGAATTTAAAGCTCTTTTACCCTTGGTAGAACTCGTACCGTTGCATCCTGTAATAGAGATGCGTCCCTCCTCCTCCAGCAGATGGAACATTCTTTCCACTCCTTATGCTGCCAGACTTTCCCTTTCTGCCTCCCTCCACACGTTTTCCTCCCCACTTCACCTGCCCATCCAGAACTGACGATAATAACCGAGTCAAATGAACGGTAATGACGATATTGGCCTGATGTTTGCGTAAATTGTCTCTGCGTCTCTCTTTTCCTCTTCTGTTGGTATATAGTTACTGTCCCTTCATACATTCACCATCCCTCACAGTCTAACACCTTCGGATCTTTTCCCCATCTGCCCTCCCGTTCTCAGTCTCTTTCAAATCCCTCAGAAAGACAGTAATAACTTGGCCAAAGAACTGCGTGATCCTGGCCTAAAGCCTCTCATCCATGTCAGATATTTATCATCCACATTGTCTTTAGAAACAAATTTATAGACAGAGGGACCTGAACATCTTCGCCTGTTTTCATTGCACTCAGGTTCCCGCCAGCACTGAACTGTGAAAGAGGAAGATAAAGACAGAACTGTGAAAGAGGAAAGAAAGGGAATCTGTTGATTTCTCGGTGGTTGAATCGATTTCTGCATAGCTGGCCTGCAGCATTGCTCAAGTCGTTTCCTGATGGAAAATGGGGTCTTGAATTCGTCGTGTCCGGATAAGTTTGGTGAAGTTAGGGAAAGCGTGTAAGCTTCATTTCCCCGTGCCAATTTCCGTGTTGCGTGTCGATACTCAATCAACGTGGTCGATCTCTCTCTCTCTCTCTCTCTCTCTCTCGTCTCTCTCTCTCTCTCTCTCTCTCTCTCTCTCTCTCTCTCTCTCTCTCTCTCTCTCTCTGTGTCTCTCTCTCTCTCTGTGTGTGTGTGTGTCATCGCTGGCATCATTATTGGGTGGTGCTTTTATCCTACGCACTTTCAAAGTGACTGTATACTGATGGTTTGGCCGTTTTAATGTAGAATTCACTAAACAACTCGATGACTATTGATTTCATTTTCAGTCTATACTACTTGTTCATTATCATCATCATCATCAACATCGTCTGCATCTTCTTCTTCTTTCTCATGTTCCATTTTTTCCCTTTATAAACTGGTTTTGTTTTCCTCCTACTCCTCTCCTCCTCCTCTTCTCTCTCCTCTCCTCCTCCTCCCCCTCCTCCTCTATTTCTTTTCTTCTTCTTCTTCTTCTTCTTCTCCTTCTTCTTCTTCTTCTTCTTCTTCTTCTTCTTCTTCTTCTTCGTCTTCTACTTCCTGTTTCCCCTCTTCTTCTTTTTCTTCCTCTGCTGCTACTGTTGCTGTTGGTTCTCCTTTTCCTCTTTCTTTATTCTCCCTCTCCTTCACCTTCTTCTTCGTCGTCTTCCTCACACTATTACACATTTTACACATTGTCGCCGGAAGTGAAATGAAGCTAAAGCAACATTGTCTTTTCCCGCTTTTCCTCTTAATCTTCTCATCACGACGAAGTTAACGGGGTGTGTCAAGTCAGTATATTTCTACAACTGCTACTTTTAGGATTTTTTTGAGAGAATGAGAACAGTGGTACTAATCTCCATCCTTCCCCCCTCGATCCCTCCCCTCTACCCCCACTCCCAACAAGTGAAGGATTAGAAAAGAAGAAACAGAAGGGGAAGTACAGTACAGAAGGGGCGGGTGGTCAGAAGAAGAAGAAGAAGAGGAAGGAGGAGGAGGAGGAGGATAACAGCAAAAACAGGAAGGACAGCAGGGACAAAAGGTAGGAGAAAAAGGAGAAGAAGAGAGAGGAAGAACGAGAAGGTGGAAGCAGAAGGAGGAGGAAGAGGAGAACAAGAACAAGAGCAAGATCAGGAGCGTGAAAAAAACAAACAAGCTTAAACAACAAGTCTTTAGGTATTTTCAGTAATTGCCCTTAGTCTTCTTTCTGACAAGATTGATCCTGTTCAGGGCGCACAAGAGAGTGGCGGCCCCTGGACCAAGGCCACGTGACTGATATCATTAAAGTCTTTGCAGAGTCGGCCATTAGTCGCGGCGAGTCGGCAAATAATCACATTCACGGGCTCAGTCACTGCTTCCACGCCTTTCCTCTGACCACAGGATGGACCCTGTGTTGTCATGGTAACTCTCCAATCACCGTGTGGAAATTGTGGTTTAGTGTGATGAGGTTCTTTCTCTTGTCAGTGGCTGATATGAGTGCTTTGTGGACCTAGTTTTCAAAGCCAAAGACAGTAATCGTTCGCGAAATGAATTTGAAAAAAAAAGACTAAAACAATAGATATGTAAAGACTGTCCCACTTTTGGTTTCCTTTAGTGCTTCTTATCTGTATTACACTTAAACCTTTACTCCACAGTAATTCAGCAGAAAAAGACTTATTTTGAAAACAGTGGTGCGGACCACTGTTTTTCAAAGATTCTAGCCCTTACATGTCTGGCTTTTGCAGCTGAATTGGTTGTAAACAGTATCATTTGGCTCTAAAAAGAAATTCTGTGTTGTTTGTGGTGAACAGAATGTATTCAGCACTGTTCTGTGTTGTGCTTTAGATCTCATGTACCCATGAAGAAGTGAGTGATGGGCACGATATGGTCCCCAACAATCAGCTAGGCTATGAAAAAAAAAAATGAAATTAAGTATTTGAGCTAATGAGTACATAATCGGTGTAAAAGGTTGAGGGGAAAAGACAGTGTATTGTTTGTCCCATTGCAAGGTATGACAGTAACAAAGAACAGAAAGATCGTCGGAAGGAGTTGATAAACATGAAAGGGTAGGAATGGGGGTGAAGAGTGAGGGCTGGACGTTGAGGACTTTGGTAAAACCCATTTCAGTTCTTGGAGGTTGGAGTGGGGTGGGGTGGGGGTGGGGGGCGTTATCACTATCACTTTGGTAAAACCCATTTCAGTTCTTGGAGGTTTGGTGGGGTGGGGGGGGGGGGGGCGTTATCACTATCACTTTGGTAAAACCCATTTCAGTTTTTCACTATCACTTTGGTAAACCCATTTCAGTTCTTGTAGGGGTGGGGGGGGGGGGGGGGGGCGTTGATCACTATCACTTGGGTAAAACCCATTTTAGTTCTTGTAGGGTTGGGGGGGGGGGGGGGGGGGGGGCGTTATCTCTATCACTTTCGTAAAACCCATTTTAGTTTTGGAGGGTTGGGGGGGGGGGGGGGGGGGGGCGTTATCTCTATCACTTTCGTAAAACCCATTTCAGTTTTTGGAGCTTGGGGGAAGAACCGTTTTATCACAAAAAAACCCGTTTCAGTTCTTGGAGGGCTGGTGGGGGGGGATGGTGGGGGGAGGCGTTATCACTATCACTTTGGTACACCCATTTCAGTTTCTTGAAGGTTGGGGGGGGGGGGTGGCAAGGGGGGAGGGGGGGGGGGCACAGGGACGTTATCACTATCACTTTGGTAAAACCCGTTTTAGTTCTTGAAGGTAGGGAGGGTGGCCGTTATCACTATCACTTTGATAAAATCCGTTTTTAGTCCTTCAAGATTGGGGATTGGGGGGGGGGGGGGGGGGGGGGGTCATTCAGATACAGAGAAATACATGAAAATCCCCACTCTCTCTCTCTCTCTCTCTCTCTCTTCTCTCTCTCTCTCTCTACCTCTCTCTCTCTCTCTCTACCATATCATCATCATCGTCAAAATCATCATCATCATCATTAAGTGGTTTGTTTTTATTTTCATTTTTTATTAATTGGTTGTTCTCTAGTGTTTTGTTTGGCTGCTTGCTTTTTTAAATTGTGTGTTTTTATTGTGTGTGTTTTTTTTCTGATAACGGTAAAATTACAATCGCCCCTCACCCGCATTGATTATAATGGTGGAGAAGGGGAGAGGGGGGGGGGGGGGGGGTAGCAGACAGTGGCAGCAATGCACAGTTGCTAGGAGGGTGAGGGTGTCAGCCAATGGGATGTAGGGTGTGAAAGGCCCCCAAGCAACAATTACGCAGCAGGCAGACAATTCTGTTCCTCATTTCACTCACATGACCATTTATTTCCGGCTTCCTGTCCCTGAGGGTGACAGTCTGGCCTCCTGCTGGTGCCACTAACATTAGACTACCGTGGGAGAACAGTAACCTTACACCGCTATTCTGTTTCCTTGAAAGAAAAAAAAATCATAAAAAGATGGGACTGAGAATCAAATGCTAATACAAGCATAGTTTACTTCTAGTTTCTGAGCCTAAAAAGCTTAAAATGGGATGAAATAAAAAAAAAAATCCTAATATGAATAAAAACTATTTTGTTTAGTCTGTAGACTATGTCTAAGAATGTAGAGACCTAGGGATAATAGGTATGGAAACTGGAAGGATTTTTTTTTTAATTAGCAAGCGGAAGAAGGAAGGTGGAAAAGAGTTGATGGATGAACAGATAGAAGAAGGTAAAAAATGTTTTGCTACTTTATATAGAACAAAAATTCACAAGTTTCAGTTAATCTTCCATCAAAGATTGTACAGGGATATTCGGAAATATGACTGTGAATCGCACCCAGGAAATCATCATCATCTCATGACAGACGCACAGCTTTTGATGTTTGTTCTTTCTGCTGCAACCCCCCGCGCCCTTAGTAAACTGCTCAGCCCAGGATCAGTATCCTTTTCTTCCCTGTTTTTAAAGCCAGCTAGCCTTACTCGCCGTGAGTACATCTAGTGCCATCTGTCAGTTGGAAACTGTCAAAAAGATGGTGTTTTTATTAAGTGATTCATAACATTCTAAGGATGCAGTGTCTGTTGAAAGAGAAAATAGCACGGTGTGTGAAACCATGGTTTGAAAAAAGGTGTGTTTGAAAGTGAGGTGACTGCAAGCGGAAAATGAAACGAATTTTAAGAATAATTCCAAGTAGTGACTCCGCCTCAAACAAGGACAAACAATTACAAAACAAAACACGACGCGTTTCGACCCCGTAGGTCTTTTTCAGGCAAGATAAACAATATTCAGGACAACGAAAACGAAGAACGAGCAATCACTTATCTTCTCGTATTTGGCGCAAGACGGGCACTGAATGAAAACGAGGCCGTTGGGAAGGGGACAAAGGAGTTAATAATGATGATCTTAATAATGATGGCAATAACAATAATAATAATGATGATATGTTGATAAAAAGATTTTTTTTAAAATAGAGGATTACTACCACTTTTGGTGATGATATGAAGATAGTAGTTGTCTTAATAGTGGCTGTACATACATAAAAAAAAAGAGTTATCCCTGACCAAACTCTTTGAAGAGATCTTCTTTAAGAATGTTGAAAATAAAAACCTACAGACAAAAAAAAAAAAAGAAAAAAAAAAAGATCATTGGTACCATGAAATGAACACTTCCCCTGGAATCAACGGCTTTATATGACAGAGAGAAGAATCTCATTTGACAAGAAGATGACGTTGCACAAAGTAAATACAAACAACATGTGCCATCCATGGAAGTCAGTTTTGTTAATGCATTAGAGTCAGGACATGAACGGACAAAACTGCAGCCTCAGCCGTCTCTTAGACATTATATTTAATGATAGTCAAACATAATTTCATCCACGTCTTATACTGGAGATCATGGTACCTTCTCTAACGTGCATGCATTACATGTGCATGAAAGATCGCCCTCGGTACAAGACTGTTGCTTTGTGAAGGCGAGACACTTGATGTGGTCCCGTCTTATACATCAGTGTAGGTCTCTGTGCAAATTGCTAGCCATCACGCGCTCTGTTGTTAGCTGGAGACAATTTCCTCAAAGTTCCAAAGAGAAACAGGAAGATCTTGAGGTGAGGGTCATTGAGTTGTCTTGACCAAAGTGTCCGGAACTCGGTTGGAAGTGGAGTTCAGAGTTTACTATCAAAACTTGCTTAAAACTTTCTTGTTTTGTCAGCTATGTAGGAGTGGTTCCTATGATGCGATCTCTCTCTCTCTCTCTCTCTCTCTCTCTCTCTCTCTCTCTCTCTCTCTCTCTCTCTCTCTCTCTCTCTCTCTCTCTGCTTTAGTCTTTGTGTCTTTGTATGTCTCCACTCGAGTGCTTGTGCATTTGCATACATTTGTTCACAATAATTCAAAACGTCTTCCTGATAGAATCAGAGTAAAAAGGTGATGACACAATAGAATTGCTAATCCTTTTCATATGCTAATTCTGCGGGGTGAGGAGGTGCCAAGTTCAGGTAAAGAGCAACTTCATTATCAGTTATGATGCCCCCAGAGACTCGTTGGGAATGGAATAGAATACGTATTATGGAATAGGACAGAATAATCGTGTTTCAAAAATGCTCCCTCATTCCCCATCCCCTCATCATTTCTGGACTCCAGAGAGTGCAAAGAGTAATTGAGCTCTGAAAACTTTCTGTCTTCTGCATAACTTTACATATATCTATCATCTCTTTTGAAGAAAACATGTCCAGGCTAATTGGCAAATTACGTATGCTAGCCGAAGAAAAGTTAAGGAGAGAGTGGCACGTGCGGACGATTCGATGTATCTGTGTCTTTGCCAGGCTGCCTTCAGGTTCAACTCCTTTAACAGTTAACAATCACCACGGCAGACGTAAGCGCATATTTTGATTTGGTCACCAGTTCAAAGTAAACTACTGGAAGAGGATCCGAGAGATAACTGCCGATGAGAAAACCTGTTCTTGGTTTTAATTGTCGCCGTTTTCTTTTAGTTTGTTGTAATTATCGACAGAATGGTTTCTGAAACAACCCAATTCTGGGGCATTAAAAAAAACTGGAAACATGGTTCCAGTGGTCGAAAATACCAAATATTGATACACCTGCTGTGAAAGACCTGATTAACCATGATGCGTGTCCATGTTCTGGGATCCTGAGTTCCTTTTTGAAAAATTATTGCCAAAGCTCCGCCCAAAAGAAACGTTGACAAACGAATCACAAGACCAAACACGACGCGTTTCTACCCCATAGGTCTCCTTCAGCAAGATACACAGCACTCAGAACAACGAAAATGAACGAGGAATCATTTATCTTCATCCAATTCGGCGCAAGATGGGCGTTGAATGTAAACGGGGCGGCCAATATTTATTTTTAATTGTTTACATTTTCCGCCTGCAGTCGCCTCACTTTGCAATGAGACCCTGAGTTCTTGCTTTCTGGACTTCTGCACCCCGCCTTCACCCACTGTTTAACACACTGTCGACCTCATAATGCTAAGACATTCTAGTTCTCATGTCAGCATCTCACTGTTCTTTCCTCTGTGCCACCTCCTCCAGAAAAAGCCCAAACTGAGCGTAATAGAGCCAAGGAGTGGCCTAATTCTGGATGGATACTTCCGCAGATTGTCTTCTGTCCCATCCGTGTCAGACGTCTGCCATCCACCGTGTCCTGGTAGACAATGCATGGACACAGAGACCTGAACATCATGGCCTGTTTTCTTGCATTCAGATTCCAGTGAGTAATGAGAAGCTGAAGAGGAAAAAAAAAAACAAACTCAACTTTAACTAGCAAAAAGGGGATCTGTCAGTTCCTTGAGCTGAATTGATGTCTGAATGGAAAGCCTGCAGCGCGGCTAAAATCGTTTCCGGGTCGAAAATGGGAGTCTCGAAAGGTGCAAGTCCATGTAAGTGTAGAGAAGCTGGGGAGTCTCTAAGCTTCATGTCTTCATGACAGTACTGTGCCGGGTGGTCGATAGTCAATCTGCCCCGTCTTTGTCGAGCTGGCTGACTTCTCTCTCTCTCTCTCTCTCTCTCTCTCTGTCTGTCTGTCTGTCTGTCTGTCTGTCTGTCTGTCTGTCTCTCTCTCTCTCTCTGTCTCTCTCTGTCTCTCTCTCTCTCTCTCTCTCTCTCTCTCTCTGGCTAATTACGGTGAATATGTGTACCTGTGTGAGGTAATGGTTGTACTATTACTAAAACAAATCAAAAAGGAAAGAAGAGGGGGGGAAAAGCATAATCACTTCGAGTGGTGGAAAACTACATTATTAATTTCTTTTTCTACTACATTAACGTTAACATTTACGTGATCAGTTACAGTTTACTTTATGTTTGTTTCTTTGCATTATATACTTTTTTTCCCTGCGCTGCAGATGGTAATCAATTAACCCCCTACATAAAAGCTCTCTCTCTCTCTCTCTCTCTCTCTCTCTCTCTCTCTCTCACTCACACACACACACACACACACACACACACACACACACACACCACACACACACACACACACACACACACACACACACACACACACACACACACACACAATCACAGCATTTTAAGACCTAGTTCCTTACGGTGATTGTTATCGCTAGATGCTTTGATCCATAGCATGAACAAGGAATTTCAAGATTATTGATGAGCAATGTTTTGGCATCTAACGAGTACTTTACTTGGCATTACGTCAGTGGTGGAAGTTAATGGCATGGCATAGGGTGACGTTTAATGAATTTGACATTTTTTTTTCTTCCTCCTCTTCCTCTCTCTTCATCTTCATCATCATCATCATCATCATCATCATCATCATCATCATCATCATC
The DNA here is from genome assembly GCA_016801955.1 of Conus betulinus. Taxonomy (NCBI): domain Eukaryota; kingdom Metazoa; phylum Mollusca; class Gastropoda; order Neogastropoda; family Conidae; genus Conus; species Conus betulinus. The sequence continues at coordinate 271,951 of JADBJO010000838.1, forward strand.
ATCATCTTCTTCTTCTTCTTCTTCTTCTTCTTCTTCAACCGCTCCAGTTTTTTTCCTTTTTTTACGTTGTTGTTGTTGCTGTTGTTGTTGTCGTTGTTGTTGTTGTTTTTTTTCTTCTTCTTCTTCTTCTTCTTCTTCTGCTGCTGATGCTGCTGCTGCTTTTCTTTTTCTTCGTCTTCTCCTCCTTCTCCTCCATCTCTTCTCCTCCTCCTCCTCCTCCCCCCCCCTTCCCCTCCTCCTCCTCTTCCTCCCTCTTCTGGTCCTTCTCCGCTGCTCCTCCTTTGAGTCCGCTCAGTGGTCTTGAATACGTTGCTCATTCTGGCTCACCATAAATACCAACTTTTTTGTGGCCGTATTTCAGTGGTTATTCCCTCAGATTTTGAAAAGGGAATCTTTCCCTTGTATTTTTGCACAGGAAAAACTTCAATGCTGCCGTGGTTTCTTTTATGCGCAATTCACGCGTGCTGCACACGGGGTCTCAGTTTATTGTCTCTTCCAAAAGACTAGCGCGTAGACCAGAACCTCAGGTCTGATCAAAAGGGAGAGAGAGAGAAAAACAACTCGCCCCAGGACCAGAGACTTTGTTGCTTCCTTGATTAGTGTCACGTCCACTTGGACCCCTTCCTGGTCATTTCCTTTGCATGTAAACAACTTTATGTATCAAGGCTTAGGCACCTCTCCATCTTTACATTGACGTCCTTAAGCCCATCTCCCTCCCCAACGTCTCCCCACTCTCCTCCCTTCACGCATGCCTCACATCGTTTATATTCTTTACTTTTTCTTCTCTCCCGCCACCCAACACCCCACACTCCTCACCCCTCACATCCTTTTGTGATCTTCTGAAAGAATCATCCTTTATTGAATTTACTTTGACACACAAAATGGTAACTTTAGCAAGGTCACAGCTTAGGCGCATTGCAATTCTTTTTTCTCATACACATGCTTACATAACAAACGAAGGAAAATTTGAACAAAGATTGTAGTTAAGACGTTCATAAACACGCACATCCTCCCAAATAGATAGAACACACACACACACACACACACACACACACACACACACACACACACACACACACACACACACACACACACACACACACATTACACACATATTACACACACACACACACACACACACACACACACACACACACACACACACATGCATGCATGCATACATACATACATATATGCGACACACACGTACAATTAGACGCACATGGAGTGCAGTTGTGTACAAGAATATATTCCATGAATATTTTATTTCAAAATCGCCATCAGGACATAAGAAAACTGAGTCCAGCCGCAGAAAGTAGAGTTGTGGAAGAAAGTTGACAGATGGATAGACATGAGAAGCCAAAGAAATGGATTAGCTCTGCATCAAAACAACAATGGTTACAAACAAAAAAAAAAGGTTGTTTTTTTGTTATATACATGAGAGCCAAGCCAAGAGTGGATGAAGGTCTATCCCCCAACCTTTCCCGATTATTATATTCAATTCTGTTTAAACGGAATCCATGTCTATAGACTAGAGATCATGTTCCTTTTTTCTGATATGCATGCATTGCATGTTCATGAAACACCGCCTCCAGTACAAGACTACTGCTTTGTGGACACAAGACACTTCATGGTCCCGACCTACATATCGTTTTATCCTTCGGTGCGAATTGCCGGCCATCACACATTCTGCTGTTAGCCGGTGACAATTTCCTCGACATTGCCAAGAGAAATAGGAAGCTGCTTAAGTTAGGGCGTTTGAGTTCTCTTGTTCTCAGTGTCTGGAACTCCGGCTTGAAGTGTGGCTCAGAATCTGCTGTCAAAACTTGCCTGAAAACATTTTTGTTCTATTACTCGTGCAGAAAAGGGGTCGCCTCTCTCTCTCTCTCTCTCTCTCTCTCTCTCTCTCTCTCTCGATAAATAGATAGACAAATAGATAGATTGATAGACAAATAGATCAATAGATCTTTATGTCTCCCTGTTCATGTCTATATCATAGCCCCCTGTCCCTACTCTCTCTCTCTCTCTCTTTCTCACCCTCTCTCTCTCTCTCTCTCTCTCTCTCTCTCTCACTATATGCGTGTGTCCATAGTCGTGCCTGTTAACACATTCACCTATCCACTGTAAATTTCAAAGGTCCTCCGTGGAGCATTCTCATAAAAAGTACTGATGGAACAGTTTCTGATTCTCTCTCTCCATCTCTTCCCTCTCCCCCTCTCTGTCTCTCTCTGTCTCTCTCTCTCTCTCTCTCTCTCTCTCTCTCTCTCTCTCTCTCTCTCTCTTGTATGTTTGTGTGTCCACCACATTCACTTATCCACTGTAAATTCCAAAGCCCGTCATCCATGGAGCGTCCCCAAGAAAAAGTACTGACCGAACAGAGTTCTTATTCTTACAAATGCTATTTTTTGGCTGCTGAGCGAGAAAGTACTGATGGGAATGACCATTCTGTTGTCAATGCTAAGATATAGATGGACTCATGGGGGAGATATATAACAGAAGTAAATAGTATAACTGGTTTGTTGAAATATATTTGTTCCTTTTTTAACGCATGTCCAGACTCGAGGTAGCACAACCAAACATTTGAGCTCTTGAGATGGCACTTCCATAGATTCTTCATGTTTTAGACATTTTTTCATCATTTGATTTTAAAGGCAGTTAATAATCACTTTGGGATAAAGAACCCGGGACAGTCGGCGGCATGCGAACTATGTATGGAAAGTGGTGAGGGAGGGGGCGACACGTGCAGGTGTCCTGCCTCTTTTCCTTCTGTGAAAAGTTAACCCTTCCAGTCATCACAGAGCCAAATACCCGAGAATGGCTAAGCCCACAAGTTCCGTTTTCACGCACTGAATGATACTCTGGTAGATCTCTAAAGGTGAAGAAGAAAGATAAAACATACTACTAATTCTAGTTACAATCGTTTTCTTCTTCTTAGCGACAGAGTTACATTAAAAGTGATGAAGTTAGAAACTGAACACAAATGAACACACAAGCAAGGTGTTACGGAAACGCAGGTTTCATGCACACAGAGAAAGTTAATTTTCGACAAATATGTCTTCTTCAGACGTTAAAGCGATAGACAGATATGTGCACAGCAATACTCCCCTGAAGTGTGTCAGCGTGAGTTACAGGCGTTGGAAAAAGTGACTGTAGACAGAGCTATTGCTGAGGGCAAAGCTTAATGTGAATAATTTGATGGTTAAAGGGTTAATTAGCCATTATGCATTCTGAAACACTAGGGTCCTGAGGTCTTGCTATCCTGAAGCCTCTGCGCCTCATGCTGAACCACTGTATAAGATATTTTCCACCGTATCACTACGAGGACATTTTCATTCTCACCTTCATAATCTCACTGTACTCCCTCTTCTCTGTCAACCCACCTCCCACCCCCAATCCACCCCCCCCCCCCCCCCCCCCCCCCCCCCCAAAAAAAAAAAAAAAAAAAAATCCTACATTTAGCAACAGTGACTGAGCCAACAAACTACTCAGTTTTGGCCAAGTTATTGAGTAGATTGTCTCTTCTCCATCCATGTCAGAAGTCTGTCACACACTGACACACACACACCACACACACTGTCACACACACACACACACACACACACACACACACACACACACACACACACACACACACACACACACACACACACACACACACACACACACACACACACTCACACACACACACACACACACACACACACACATTTTCCTACCAGAAAATGCATGGCCAGAGAAACCTCAATCTCGTGGCTGGTTTTCCTGCATTCAGATTCCTGCGTGCTACGGGGTTGATGAAGGAACTGAACTGTGAAATAAGAAAAAGGGGATTCGCTGGTTTCCCGGGCTGACTTGGTATCTGAATAGCCATTCCCGGCAGCGATACTAAAATCGTTTCCGGGTTGAAATTGAAGTCGAAAAATGCGTGTCCGGGTGAGTTTGGAGAAGTTGGAGAAAGTTTTTAAGCTTCAGTTCCTTGCGACAATTCTGTGGATAATCGATCGTCAATTTGTACTTCCTTTGTCCGTTTGTCTGGCTGGCTGGTTGGTTTCTCTCTCTCTCTCTCTCTCTCTCTCTCTCTCTCTCTCTCTCTCTCTCTCTCTCTCTCTCTCTCTCTCTCCCTCCCTCCCCCCCCCCCCTCTCTCTCTCTCTCTCTCTCTCTCTCTCTCTGAAGACTCGAGACTCAAATGTTTTATTCTTAAAGGCCATAGCCCCTTAGAATGGGGATGCACATCATAAATCATGTCGAAAATTGATCTTGGTATTCTTTATGTTCCATACATAGTTCGCTTTTTGAATGCTTTATATACATAAATCGCTAACTTTTTAACCGTGTTTTCATTTGATGACGACATTAACAAAGTTAATTTGAAAAGGCATGGATTATTAAGTACTTTCTTGAGATGAATTCCTGTCTAAGTTCGTCTAGTACTGGACAAGCCAATGCAAAATGAACTTCATCCTCTTTTGCATTTCGACACAAAGGACAGATCAGATTTCCACTACATGACTGTCTATAACGAAAATAATGAGTAAAGAGATCGGAAACACCAACCTAAACTTAGCCATGATGCGTTTTAAATGTTTGTCCATTTTCATTGATATATATATATATATATATATATATATATATATATATATATATATATATATATATATATATATATACAGGTAAACATCGTAGATTATTAAACGTTCTATTAATTCAAATCTGCCACTATTCTGTACATGACAATTCCAATTTTGCCAACTGCAATCAACGAGTCTTTCTCGGAATACCTGGATAAAAGCACTCATATCACCAACACCTTGGTTCATCCATACAAATCCGAAACCATATTCACACAGTTTCATTCTCACATCAGTCACCCAGTTTGTCTTGAGTCTTCTCTCTCTCTCTCTCTCTCTCTCTCTCTCTCTCTCTCTCTCTCTCTCTCTCTCTCTCTCTTTACACACAACCCATTCATCATCTCATCTGATGCCAACCCCCCTGTGAAGTGTGCGACACAGATGGAAGATGTCAGTCATTCTCTGGCATGCTCACTCTTTGAGCTTGTCATCAGCCTGTTGTCTGTTAAAGCGTCATGCAGTCATAGATATGACATGGAGTACCTGAAAATACAATAAATACAATAAAGATAGGATTCCGTGTTATGTATGTTTCTTTTTAACGTGTGCCCCGAACGTAAGAATGGCAATACTTTGAGTTTCAGCATCTCACTGTCGGAAGACATCTGTTGTATAGTTTCGAAGGAATAGTATTATTGCGGTGGAACTGACTACGGATAAATCTTCAAAATGATTCTCTTTGCCAGTGGAGCTGCTCAGCTGTGTGTAGACAGTAACTCTTCTTTCAGATGAGACGACAATCCCAAGTCTTGTGTGCTGCATTCGCTCCGGAAAAAATTCCACAGACATCAGGGGAGCTGATTTTGGGAAAACTTCTGTGTGAAAATTCATCCGTATAGAATACACACACAGAAAAAATGATGGTATGGCACTGTACTGTGATGACAGACTTCTCTCAGGAAGAGCGGTCTTCATTCCGTTCAGAGAAATCTGTTGCGATGGCAAAATTGTAGAACGCGATACACAGTACTCAATATTTCGCTTTCCATGCGTGTCTGCACCCTGATCTATCATGCAGTTTATATAGTCATGACAGTAAGGAAGTTGACATTTACCCGACACCGCTTACATAGCACACAGAGATATCTATCATGCAGTTTATATAGTCATGTCAGTAAGGAAAAATAGCACAGGGATTTTACTCAAAGCCAAGCTGTTTTCTGAAGTCTTGCGAAAACTGCGAGCAGTTTTCTTGGGCTGTGCCAAACGAGTATGTCTGGCAGCGCTAAGTGACATCTTGGAAGTTAGCAGCTGAGGAGAGTGAATTAGCTCACACTGCACAGCGGTGGACTCCTCCCGATCATCCAAGGGAAAAGCCGTCGAAATTTGGATGATATTACTAGGGCTCCTTGCCTGCCTCGTTTTGTTTGTGTTTGTTTGTTTGTTTTTTCCTTAAACAATCGTGACGTAAATGTCCGTAGGAAAGTCCACTTTGCTGACTCCTGTGCAGAAGACTTCTCACAGCAGAGGAGCTGACAATTCTTATCCACGCATGCGAGAGTTAGGATCATAAGTTCTCCATCCTCATCAGTGCCGATATCAGAGACATTGTACTTACACACCATCGATTGAATGCACTTACTGACGGTCTTTATCTTGCCATTTCCCCTCTACCACCAACCTGCCGTCTTCCCTTTTCACTCTCCCATTCCACCGACCTACCTTCTTCCCTTTTCCCTCTCCCATTCCACCGACCTATCTTTTCCCCTCTCCCATTCCACCGACCTACCTTCTTCCCTTCCCCCTCCCATTCCACCGACCTACCTACCTTCCTCCCTCCCCTCTCCCATTCCACCGACCTACCTTCTTCCCTTTTCCCTCTCCCATTCCACCGACCTATCTTCTTCCCTTTTCCCTCTTCCACCGACCTATCTTCTTCCCTTCCACTCTCCCATTCCACCGACCTATCTTCTTCCCTTTTCCCTCTCCCATTCCACCGACCTATCTTCTTCCCTTTTCCCTCTCCCATTCCACCGACCTATCTTCTTCCCTTTCCCCTCTCCCATTCCACACCGACCTATCTTCTTCCCTTTCCCCTCTCCCATTCCACGACCTATCTTCTTCCCTTTCCCCTCTCCCATTCCACCGACCTACCTTCTTCCCTTTCCCCTCTCCCATTCCACCGACCTACCTTCTTCCCTTTTCCCTCTCCCATTCCACCGACCTACCTTCTTCCCTTTTTCCCTCTCCCATTCCACCGACCTGCCCGACCCCGTGTCCCCTGTTTCCACTTCCCCAACATCTCCGGAACTGGAAATAATGATTGAGCCGACGATCAATTATGAATTCGGCCTGATTCTTGAGTAAATGAGTAAAATTGTCTCCTTCTCCTTTTGCCATCCTACCGTCCCCCCCCCCCCCCCCTCCTCTCCCTCTACCCATCCGACCCATCTGTTCTCTGTTCCCACCATACATACACTCTACGGTAACGTGATCAACATTTTCTTTTTTTTTCAGAATTGACGATGATAACTGCGCTAAAGAGCCATATGATCGTGGCCTACTATGTGTGCAGACTCTCTTTCCCACACTTGTCAGTTGTCTATCATGCAATGCCTTCACAATTTAAAGAAACCTAATGGACAAAGACTGACCAACATATCCTGACTTTTTTTCAATCTGGTTCCTGAAAGTGAGGAGTTGAAGAAAGAACCCAGCTGTAAAATAGGAGAAAGAATATTTCTCAATTAGAGTTTGAATAGCTGAATTAGAGTCTGAATAGCTAACCTGTCAAATAAAAAATTGCATGTCCCTGTAAGCATTTGATAAGTTAGAGAAAGTCCCTCACCGTTATTTCATTGTGCCAGTTCCGTAGTGGAAAGTTGATAATCAACATGCTCTCTCTCTCTCTCTCTCTCTCTCTCTCTCTCTGTCTCTCTGTCTGTCTGTCTGTCTGTCTGTCTCTCTCTCTCTCTCTCTTTCTCTCAGGGTATAGTTTATCCAGGCGTTTCAGATGGTGGTTTATTGCTTTCAGTGTAGAGTGCATCAACAGGTACTTCACTTTGCATCATGTTAGTAGAGTAACATGAAAATATGCTTCGGACATCAGTCTGTGAACGGGGCAAAATTGTGATTGTTTAATTGTGACTTTAATTTTCAACTCAAAATACTTTTTCCTTCTTCATCAGCATCATTGTCATCATCATTCATCATTTGAAGAAGAGGGACAAAAGCAAGAAGAAGAAAAAAAGGAGAGGAAGAGGAGAAGGAGGAGGAGGAGGAACAGAAGAAGAAGAAGGGGGGAGAAGAAGGGGGGAGGAGGAGGAGGAGGAGGAGAAGGAACAACTAACTCAAACAACGAAAGGCTGGCGGGTACTTAAAGTCACTGCCATACTCTTCTTTCAAACCAGATTGATCCTATTGCTGGCGCACAAGAGTGGTGGTCCCTAGCCCCAGGCCACGTGACTGAAGTCATCCCAGTCTTTGCAGTGTCGGCTCTTAGTCATGGCGAGTTGGCCAACAATCACATTTCACAGGCTTGCTGCTTTTTTCCCTTCCCTTTTTTCTCTGTGTCTGACCACAAGATGGACCCATGTGTTGTCATGGTAACACTCCAAACACGGTTGGGAAATTGCATTTACAGTGTGGTGAGATGATAGGGTGTGAATATCAGTGGGCTTGGTTTTCAGAGCTAAAGGCAAAAAACCTTTAATGAACTGAATTTGAAATGATTCTTTTAAATATTCTCTTTGCTAATGCTGTTGTAAGATTTTTTTTTCTTCAGTGCATGCTGTTTACACTCCACTTTCAGAACCTGTACTTTGCAATATTTACAACACGTTTTCTTTGAAAACAGTAGTCCAAACTTCAGATTTTATCTTGCTTCCAGTCATGTGATTATTCTGTGTGGCTGGTTTGGATGTAAACAACATGACATGGCGATGGTATCAAAAGGTCCGAGTAAAAGTTGTAGTATCATTAGTTTCATTGCAACGCCTAACTTTAACATGAAACAAATGGATGGGAAGACAAGAACGAACAGGAGCTGAACGAACGAACGAACGAACGAACGAACGAACGAACGAACGAATGAATGTTTTTTTTAAATGAGGGATAAAGAATAAGCACAATACAGGCTTTTTTACATCTTGCCCTCGATGAAGCAGAAAATGTTATGATAATATGTGACTTCAAAATTAACGAATCATCTAAATAGTGAAAAAAAATTCTAGACTGAAATACAAAAGGCAATCCAAAAAATATGACAGTCAACCTTTCACACACACACACACACACACGCACGCACGCACGCACGCACGCACGCACGCACACACGCACACACACACACGCACGCACGCACGCACGCACGCACGCAGACACACACACAGAGAGAGAGAGAGAGAGAGAGAGAGAGAGAGAGAGAGAGAGAGAGAGAGAACAACTTTGCAAATACATTTAAGAAAGAAGAAGCAGAAGAAATGAAGGACGCCAATGAAAGGTGGACAGGTGAAGAGTATGTCATGAAAAGATAGAGAGAAGGGGTAAGGAAGGAAGGAACACAAATGAACATTCACATACATTTAACGTGAAAGGAATGGGATAGGGTAAGAGCACTGGAAGGTGGGATCAGAACACTGTCATCACAGTTATTGTTGCAATAACTGTTTCAGTCATAGTTGTTTTGTTAACGTGTGACTGCTTGATAAAAAAGGGAATGTAAATGAAACAGTGAATGATTCTACTGAAGCAATCATTCGTTGTAATTAAGACAACTGCACTACCGAAGCTGATGTGTCCATGAATGTGTGGGTGCTGATAGAATTGCAAACAGCCTACAGTCATATGCACAGATGAAAACTACATAAATCTCTCTCTCTCTCTCTCTCTCTCTCTCTCTCTCTCTCTCTCTCTCTCTCTCTCAGCAAAATTACCAGTAGTAGAAACTGTAATTATACTGGTAGTAGAAAGTCTCTGCAGGTTTTGGGGTGGGGCTTTTGCACCCTTGTTTTTCGTTAAGTATTATAAAGCCATGATCATCATCAACAGCATTAACTTTGGTAATGGGGGTAAAGGGGGTGAAGGTGGGTGGGGTTTTGTGGGGAGGGCAGTGATAGGCGCAGACATGAGGAGTGTGTGGGTTTGAATCAAAGAGATGAAGGGTATGAAATGCCCCTACATAACAACAACGAGGCAAGCAGATCATCATATTCCTCCTCCTCACTCACATATAGCCTCCCTTGCCTAAAGGATGACAGTCCGGACTCCTGCTAGTGTCTTTGGTATCTGACCACTATGTGAAAACAGTAACTTTTCAAAGTTATTAAATTTGTGTAAGCAATAAAGGTTAGGATAGGGAATTTCAACGCAAATAAGCGCTACATTACAAGAAGCGGACATGCCTGAGAGAGCGGAGTTGCGAGGGTAAACGACAAGACAAGTCAGACAGGCACAACGTTTACAGAGAGACCAAAAAGATAAAAGAAAGTTGAGAGATGGACAGACGAGAGGAAGTAAAAAAATGGATATATACAAAAAAATGTACAAATTCTTATTGATTCTCTTTTATGATTAATGCTGGGCATTGCTTAGAGAGAACGACTGCGAATATGTATCTGTAGAGTCATCAGCTTATCATATTCAATATGGCACTAGAATTTATTTATTACCTTTCTCTGTAAAAATCCAGACAGAAGATTGAGAAAACTGCGCACGAGAAGATCAATTTTTTTTTTACTTTGCGTTTTTTAAACTACCTATCGTTTAGTCATCGTTCATTAATATGCAGATCATCTGCCCTTAGGACACGTATCACAAAGAGGACGTGCTACGTACGTCAAAGGATTCGTGACATATTCAGGGTGCTAAGGCTGTTTCGAATGAAAGGATACCCAGATTCTTGAAAGCAAAGGAATGAGAGAGTTCTCACTCAGCATGCTCTGTACAGCAATCCACTTGACAAATGAAAAAAAAAAAAAAAAAAAAACACGCAGAGAGAAAAAATACAATGGTGCTGTGACACATATGGAATCTCCCAGGAACAATGGCCAGAATGTCAGAGAGAGTAATCCCATTTGACAAGTAAATTACATTGTACAAGGTAATCGGGCACCTGTGTGGGCTGCTGCTTTATTCTTCATTTTTAATAAATTGAAGCCAGGACAGGAGAAGGTGTGCCTGCATTGCATGTGTATGAAAGGTCACCTCCTGTACAAATGTGCTGCTTTGTGAACACGAGATCTGGTCCCACCCTGCACATGGTTTTAGCCGTCAGTGTAAATTGCTAGCCATCGCACACCCTGTTGTTAGCTGGTGACAATTTTCTCCAAATTCCAAAGAGAAACAGGAAGCTCCTGAAGTATAGGTCACTCAGTTGTCGTGGTCCTACGTGTCTGCAACTCGTCTGGAAGTGGGTTTCAAAATCTGCTGTCAAAACTTGCTGAAAACTTTCTTGTTTGTCAGCCATGTAGGAATTGTTTCCCGTGTGTCTCTCTCTCTCTCTCTCTCTCTCTCTCTCTCTCTCTCTCTCTCTCTCTCTCTCTCTCTCTCTCTCTCTCTCTCCGGTCCATGTGCATGTGTGTGTCCATGTGCATGTTTGTGACATGCACACATTTGCCTACAATAACTTCATACCATTAGAATTATATAAAACTTAATGACTTAATGGAACTGCTGATGATTTAGGTATGCTAATTTTCTGAGGTAATGAGGTGACAAGCTTGGGTAATTACCCATTCTATTATCAGTAGATGACTCACTGGGAGTGAGATAAAATACACAAAACGGATTGCAATAGAACAGTCCTGTGGTTCAACATACGTATGATTTTTCCCCTTCGACCAAACTTCAGATAATGCTAATGACAACTGAGCTCTAAAATCGCCTCATTACGTTCTCTGTTTCTGCCTCGTTTTGGAACGAGAACCAGACTTGTGGAGGTTGCATACAAGTGCTGCGTGCAAGAAGAAGAAAGGCGAGGGAGGGATAGGCACATGCAGACGATTCTCACTCTCATATCACTCCATGCGTATCCGCCTCTCCACCATGCTACCCTAAATCCAACTTTCTTTTTAAACTCTGTGGCCAAATGCCACGGCATGGCCTAGCACTAACATTTGATTTCAACATCAGTTCAAGGGATCTTACAATAACAGATATCTAGAAAAAAAAAGGTGAATGAAGCAAAAGCGCGATGTCAGTTTTAAACTCCGACCGTTTACCTTGGCTGTGACCTTAAAGAGCAAGGCAATCACCTCAACAAAATGGAATTGAACTACAAGTGTTTCAAAAGAGTAACCAGTCGCACAGCAGCTTGGCTGTGGAAAATACTAATTCTCATGCACTGGGTTTGAAACGATTAATAAACAAAGCTTAGTTAGTGTCGAGATACTGGGGGTCTGTAGTTCTTGCTTCTTCTGAATGTTCTCTGCACCTGTTCCTTACCCCACTGTTATAGACTTTGCCCGCCTCAACTCAAAAAAAAAAAAAAAAAAAAAAAAAAAAACCCTCCCTGTTCTCATCTCATCGTCTCGCTGTCCCTCTCTCCCTTTGTCTCTTTTCTCAGGGAGAATCCCAGACTTGATATGAATTGATTGCGCCAACAGGTGGCCGGGTTCTGCCCGAACACTTGTGCAGATTGTCTCTGTCCCATCCATGTCAGATGCCTGTCTCCCACCACGGCCCGGCAGAAAATGGGTGGACAAAGAGATCTGACCATCCTCTTTTTTTTTTTTTTTTTTTTTTTTTTTTTTTTTTTTTTTTTTTGGCATTCAGGTGCATGCGCACGACAGGATTGAAGAAGTACATTATCGGTGAAATAGGGGAAAGGGGATTTGTCGATTACCCGGGGTAATCTGGTGGTGTCTGAATAGATAGCCTGAAGCTCTGCTGAAATCGTTTCCGGGTCGGTGTTGTAGTTTGGAAAAAAATACGCGTGCATGTAGCTTAGAGGAGCTGAAGAAAATTTCTAAGCTTCATTCCTTTGTGACAATGTTGTGGATGGTCGATAGACAATTTGCACTGTCTGTGTCTATCTGTTTGTCTGTCTGTCTCTCTCTCTCTCTGTCTCTGCTCTCTCTCTCTCTCTCTCTCTCTCTCTCTCTCTCTCTCTCTCTCTCTCTCTCTCCCCACATATCTCTCGCTCCCTCACTATGCCACACTTTTCCTGTCACTGTCTGTCTGTCTCTGGTTCTCTATCTCTCTGTTTTTGTCTGTCTGTCCGTCTGTCTGTCTGTCTGTCTCTATTTCTCTCCCATTTTCTCTTATACTCTCTCCTCCCTCCCTCCCTCTCCTCTCCTCTCTCTCTCTCTCTCTCTCTCTCTCTCTCTCTCTCTCTCTCTCTCTCTCTCTCTCTCTCTCTCTCTCTCTCTCTCTCTCTCTCTCTCTCTCTCAAGCGTAAGCGTAAGACCTGATTCTTCGGGGTGATCGTTATCGCTAGAAGCCTTGATAGCCATGCATGAACATGGCATTTCAAGATTATTGATGATCAATGCTTTCCCCATGTCAATCAGGGATTCGTCTAACGGGTACTTTACTTGGTATTACATCAGCTGCGTAGGATAATAGCATGGCTTATTGTAAAGTTTCATGAATTAGACGAAAACTTTTTTTCTGTCATATTATTTCCTTCTTCTTCTTCTTCTTCTTCTTCTTCTCTTTCTGTTTCTTTCCATATCTTCTTAATCTTCTTTTGCTCTCTCCTTCTTGTTCTGTTGCTTCTTCTTCTTCTTCTTCTTCTTCTTGGTCTTCTTCTTCTCGCTGTTATTTTTTTTTTTTTTTTTTTTGCTTGCTGTCCCAACCTCTGCGCCACCTCAGAGGCAGTCCACACACGCCGCTCATTCCGACACCCCGTCCACAGCCACAGCTCAGTCAATCCCGCCGCAGCCCCGACACCGACAATCCACAGGGAGAGCAGTCAATGTCAAGTCGTCAAGAGGCGACCCACCAGAGAAGACACTGCACTACTGCCGAGTCACTTCGGTGGTGTTCAGTGGCGCCTGTTCTGATCTAACATACGCAGGACACCACCTAGCCCCCTACTGACGACAATAATTGCTTAGTCGCGGAGCCGGTGTGAGTGAGCTCTCCCTCCGGAGGGCGCCACCACGTCCGTCCAACGACACCCCACATGGACTCGCCGATACCGGTGACCCGACGGAACCAAACCAAGACCACAGACGTGGAGAGGACATCGAAACTGAGGTCACCATGAGAGCAGGGCATGAAGGGCCACAGAATTTGAGACTTTTTTTTAATGCTGATCGATGAGAATGAATGAGGATGATTAAGATGATGCTACGGATTTCCATTTCGGTCTGAGACTACATGACAGGGCTGTACTCTACGCTTCCTTTCATAATTTATCCCGGCGTCAACCAGGCCCGAGAGATACAAGCACCTGCAGTGTTGGTCAGGAAATTTGAGCAACACTCTCAGAAAAACGCATCCATTAAGTGGATGAAACTCGACTGTGTGGTCCCAGTCTTCCCAACTGAGCCCGTAGCAAACTCAACTCTGGGTAGGAGCGGTCGGGGCAGAAAAACCCACATGACTCTGATGGATTCGAACCCACGACCTCCCAGCCGGGAGTCCGCGACTCTAACCACTTCGCCACGGCGGCTGCTCTATTTTCTTCTTCTTCTTCTTCTTCTACTACTACTACTACTACTACTACTACTACTACTACTACCGCTGCTGCGTCTGCTGCTGCTGCTGCTGCTACTGCTACTGCGACTACTACTAGTACCACTGCTACTACTATCACCACACTTTTTCTTTTTTTTTTCTTCTCTCCTCCTCCTCCTCCTCCTCCTCCTCTTCTTCTTCTTCTTCTTCTTCTTCTTCTTCTTCTACTTCTACTACTACTACTACTACTGCTGCTGCTGCTGCTGTTGCTGCTCATGTTCTACTTCTTCTCTTCTCTTCTTCTTCTTCTTCTTCTTCTTCTTTCTTCTTCTCCTCCTCCTTCTCCTCTTCTTCTTCTTCTTCTTCTTCTTTCTTCTTCTTCTTCTTCTTTCTCTCTTCTTCTTCTCTTCTTCTCCTTCTTCTTCTTCTTCTGGTGGAAGGATGATGGCTGCAAGAGAAAAGGATGCCAGGAGAAAGGGAGAGGAGAAGGGGAGTGGATGTGTGAATGAGGGGGGGTGGGGTGGGAGGAGGACTGTCATTTCACGTGTTGTCCTTGGGTTAAACACACGCACATACATTGCTACTTCGGTAGTTTCATTGTTTATCTGTTAATTGTTGATTGCGCAACTAAATAACGTGACAGACTATCAGGGTGATCTAGCAGGATACCCTTAGAAATCAAGAATATTCTCTCTCTGCCCCCCCCCCCCCCCCCCCTCTCTCTCTCTCTCTCTCTTTCTTATGTTGTTGCTGCTGTTTGCGTTGTTGCTATTATTGTTGTTTTGATTTGGTTTTGTTTTCTGTTTTGCTGTGTTGTCGTCATCATCGTTGTTGTTGTTTTTTGTGGTTGATTTTTTTTTTTTTTTTGTATTGATAATGATACTGTTTTGGTCAAAATCACTGGTATTGTGATGGAAGAAAGGACGGGGGAGAGGGGGAGGTAGTGAAAGTGAAGTGCCGGCTTGAAGGTGGGAGTGTCAATCATTGGGTGTAAAATGCCCCCCCAGCAACAATCATACAGCAAGCAGATAATGAGATTTGTCTGTCACATGACCATTTTCTTCTGGCTTCCACGTCCTGAAGGTGAGAGTCTAGAAATCTGCTAGTGTCACTAACATTCGATCATTGTGGGAGAACAGTAACAGAGCATAGATGTAGGGGGGGGGGGTAAGGGATCGGAGATGGAATTTTATACATGTAAAATACAAATAACAAATAAAAGCGTTTTATTCAGTAACGTGATACAACTGAAAAACGAGAGGTGTACAGATAAGTGAAAAAGGATAAGCAGACTGACATTACAAAAAGGAAAAAGGAGAGAAGAAAGTTTACAGATAGACATACTGAAGAAGTCCAAAATATATTGATAATGTAAAATTAATGTTTTTTTTTCCGGCGATGGCGGGGGGGCAGGATGTGTGGAAATGTAACAAATGTGAATGGCGCCTGTAGAGAGTCATCTGCATTTTCATAAAGGATATGACATCCGGGTTTATTTTTTATCTTTCTCAGCGAAATACCCAAGACACTGCACAATGCAGTATTAGTTATTTTTTCACGTTATTTTAAAATCCAGCTAACCTTTTCTCATCGCTGATAATAAAGAGCTGTGTATCCCTAAGAAACTGTCAGAGGGAGGGAGGTTTGGCTCACGTGACTCACGGCATGTTGAGGATGGTAATCACAATTGGACGAGACAAGAATCCATGGCATCTGAAGCCACACCAGCACCACAGCTCTGTGATATCAATGTCAGAACAAAAGTGTAGTTTGACAATGAAGACGGCATTCAGTCAGACGGAAAAAATATCACAGAGGTAAGGTAAGACAATGTTGCTTGTAGCCCAGCCGACCGCTAATGGCCATATCAGGGCTGAAATATCACAGAGAGGAATATACTTTTTGAGAAGAAACATCTTGGTCAAGGCTGCTGAATTCATAGCATGCTGTCTGTGAAAGTGAATAGAGTGTTTTTCTTTTCTCTTTTAATACATTGGAGTCAATGCAGAAGAGGAGGAAAATCGCATCCCCAATATTCTTCCGATTATTATTTCAATACGGTTTAAACTTAATCAGCGTGTGAATACTGGGGGTTGTGTTATTTGTTCTGATGTGCGTGCATTGGCAAGTGCATGAAAGGTCCTCGAAATTCCAGAGAGAAACAGAAACCTCCGGAAGTTAAGGTCATCGCGTTGTCTTGTCTGAAGTGTCTGGAACTTGATGAAAAGTGTGGTTCAGAGTCTGCTGTCCAAACTTGCTTGAAAACATTCTTGTTTTGTCAGCCATGTGGAAAACGTTCTATCATACGTTCTCTCTCCATCCCTCCCTCCCTCCCTCCCTCTCTTTCCATAGATATAGGTAGGCATGTAAATGAATAAATGAATCAACAGATCCTGTCCATGTCTTTACTTCTCACCCCCACCCCACCTTTCTCTCTCTCTCTCTCTCTCTCTCTCTCTCTCTCTCTCTCTCTCTCTCTCTCTCTCCACCATATTTCTCGCTCCCTCACTATGCCACACTTTCCCTGTCCATGTCTTTACTTCTCACCTCCACCCCACTCTCTCTCTCTCTCTCTCTCTCTCTCTCTCTCTCTCTCTCTCTCTCTCTCTCTCTCTCTCTCTCTCTCCTCACATACCAAAAGAAAAATGAAGCTAGAAGTGAAATTCAAATGAACACAAGACAAGGTATACAATTCCGCAGATTTTATATCCAAAACAACACAAACGGGTAAATTATCAGTAAGCGTGTTTTCTTCACACGTTAACAACAAAAGACAAAACGCACAAAAAATTACTCTAGTCACAAAAAGACAAAATGCACAAAAAATACTCTAGTCACAAAAAGACAAAATGCACACAAAAAAAAATACTCTAGTCACAAAAGACAAAAATGCACAAAAAATACTCTAGTCACAAAAAGACAAAATGCACAAAAAATACTCTAGTCACAAAAAGACAAAATGCACAAAACAATGCTCCAGTCACAAAAAGACAATGCACAAAACAATGCTCCAGTCACGGCAGTCAGCATGAGTCTAAAACATGTGAAGAAAAAAAACAACAGTATTGTAAATATGCCTATGGCCGTGGGTAATGCTGAATCTTAATTGACGGATGGTAATAGGATGGCGCTAGGATCCCCAGTCTTGCTCATCTTGTGGTTTCTGCGCCGCATCCTCACCCACCGTCAAAGATCCATCTCATCCAGTATTAGGACATCCTCCTCTCCTGCCACCTCCTTCCACACCCCCCCCCCCCCCCCCCCCCCCGCTCCATCCCCCCCCCCCCCCCCCTCAACAAAATAGCCAAACTGACAACGGTGACTGACCTAGCAAATGACCTAGCTCTGCCCGAGTTTTGGTCTGAACGTCCAATCCAAGTCGGATGTCTGCCGTATAAAAGCTTCCCATGCAGAATAGGCAGGGACAGAGAAACTTCAATATTGTCGCCAGTGTTCTTGCCTTCAGGTTTCTGCGAACTACGGGAGTTCAAGAAAGAATTCAGCAGTGAAATACGAAAAAGAAGTTTGTCGATTCCCTGGGCTGAATTGGTGTCTGAACAGCCAGACTACCGCGTTGCTAGAATCGTTTCCTGGTCGAAGCTGGAATCTTGAAAAGTGCGTGGACATGTAAGTTTGGAGAAGTTGGGGAAATTTCCTAGGCTGAATTTCTTTGTGTCAATTCTGTGAATGGTCATTTTGGTCTGTCTTTGTCAGACTGGCTGGTTAGTTTTTTTCTCTCTCTCTGTCGCTCTCTCTGTCTCTGTCTCTCTCTCTTTCTCTCTTTCTGTGTGTGTGTGTGTGTGTGTGTGTGTGTGTGTGTGTGTGTGTGTGTGTGTGTGTGTGTGTGTGTGTGTGTGCTTTACTGTGACAGTTCTGTTTAGGTGATTGATAATTTACTCTGCTTGTCTGCTATCAACTCTCTCTCTCTCTCTCTCTCTCTCTCTCTCTCTCTCTCTCTCTCTCTCTTTCTTTCTGTCACTTCAGCTCCCTTTTTGTCTTTCATTCTCCCTCCCCTCCCTCCCCCTCCCCTCCCTCCCTCCCTCTCTCTCTCTCTCTCTCTCTCTCTCTCTCTCTCTCTCTCTCTTTCTCTTCTACACAGCTTATTCATCATCTCATCAAAGGCATACTCACAGCTCTGTGAAGTGAGTGACGGAGATGGAAGATGTCAATGATCCTCTGGCATGCTCACTCTTTGAGATGTCCATTAGACAGTTATGTGTGAACACGCCATTCAGTTAGTAATGTGACCTAGCTAGGATGGACTGATAATGAAATGAGAATGTGATAAGACAGTGTAAAATAGGCATGCGTGTTGCTTATGTTTCTTTCATATTTGTGCCCGGTATAATGGAAATGAAGGTTTATTACATTTGAAGATCTGAATGCATCTTCTGATCCACATAATTTGATGAAATTTGTTGTTACGTCGGCAGAGACTGGAGGTGAAGCATGTTGTATAAGGACGTTGTGGGCCCCTTACGTTAACAGCTGACGGTATGCTTACAGCAAAGCACACTCCCTTGCGGACATAGCCTACTCATTCTTTCCCACAGCGGCGCATGGCAGTGTTGTCCGCCGCACCGGCTAGCGCGCCTTCAGCAAAATTCCCACACACCGGAAGATGGGCCTACTGTTTATTGCTGGCATGCGGGCTGCCTCTCGCTCACAGTCTGTCACATGATGACCAGGGATAGCGCGGGACTGAGGCGCTGACCCGGTTCTTGTTTAATTGAATGCGCGTGAAGCAAGCGATGGTATGCATTCATTCATTATTAGGTACTGGAGGGTGTGTTATTATGTTTCATTATAGAAATCGTTTTTTTTTTTTTTTTTTTTTTTTTTTTTTTTTTGTTGTTGTTGTTGTCAAAAACGCCCTTTCTTATTGGTGGATTCCGCTCTCAGTGCGTTACTTATAATACACATGTTTGTGATTAATCGACAAAAGTACCGAAGATACACACAAAATGCTGTATATAGGACTGCTGGAAGGATTCGGTGCTGTTGCTAGCGTAGGGGAGGGGGAGGCACAGACGTTGCGTCTTAGAACTGATAGGTTTGTGTCCAACATTCCTCCTCTTTCAAGCAAAACAAGGTCACGTGTGCAGCACGCACAGATTATACAAGGTCATCAAGGGAGATGATGGGGACCTTCTGTAGGAAC
This sequence comes from Conus betulinus, assembly GCA_016801955.1. Taxonomy (NCBI): domain Eukaryota; kingdom Metazoa; phylum Mollusca; class Gastropoda; order Neogastropoda; family Conidae; genus Conus; species Conus betulinus. The sequence goes on from JADBJO010000838.1 coordinate 291,302, forward strand.
AGCCACTCTCAGAGGTCAGGAACATCATACACAGACAGAAAAGGCTTGTGGTTTGCTTCCTTCGGGGTCACCGGTGTCGGCGAGTCCATGGGGTTGTCGTTGGACGGACGTGGTGGCGCCTTCCAAAGGTCGAGCTCCCTCATGCCGGCTGCGCGATTACGCAATTATTGTCATCAGTAGGGGGCTTAGCTGGTGGTGTCCTGCGTGTGTTGAATCAGAGCAGGCGCCATTGAACATTACGAAGTGGCTCATCAGCAGAACAGTGTCTCCTCCGGCGGGTTGCCTCTTGACGACTTGACATTGACTGCTCCCTGTGGATTGCCAGTGCTGGGGCTGCGTCGGGCCGGACCGGCCTGTGTGACTGTGAACGGGGTGTCGGAATGAGCGGTGTGGGTGCACTGCCATTGAGGTGGCTCAGAAGATCGGACAGCCAAAAACATACAAACAAACAAAAAACAAAGTTAAACAAAAACAAAAATAAAAAAAGAAAGAAAAGAAAGAAAGAAAAGGCATTGTAGCAATGTACTGCTGCGTCACACCTGTCCCCGGATGAGCAGCCCTAGTTTGACTCAGAGAAACCTACTGTGGTGATAAAATGATGCAAGACAATGCACAACACTCAGTATTTCTCCTGCCACGTGAGCCTGCCCCCAATTCGTCAAATCTGAAGGTAATATAGTCATAGCAATAGGAGATTACCAGTCAGCCAACCCTACAGAAATTACACAGAGTTTTTGCATGAAATGACGCTGCGTTATGATGATTTATAAAAAAAAAAAAACCTCTGGGCAGTTATCTTGCCCTGTGTCAAACGAAGAAGTACGTATAATACTGCAAAGCAACATCTCCGGTTAAAATCAGTGGCTAGCAATTGTAAATTTTCATTGTACAACAGTTGACTGGTCAAATGATTCAAGGGGGAAATCTTATAGAAGTTTGTTTGATACTGCTGGCGCTCCTCGCATACTACAGTCTTCCTGTGAGACAGAGACAGCACTGCCCGCAACAAAATCCACATGGACAATTCCTACACAGACACACATCTCACAACGAGGCAGCTGACAGCTCCCCTGTTCATATCCAGATGTTACGATCCCATAGTCTTCATCCTTCCAGTACTCTTAACCTTATATCCACCCCATAACAGAGACAATCCGCCTCCTCCATCATTATGAATGTACTTACTTTCCAATCGTTCTTCTGCTAATTTTTCCCTCCTCCTCATCTTCCTCGTGTCGTCCTCCACCCTTCCCCTTCCCACTTCACCAGCATCCTTGCGTCCCCGCCCTCCCCCATTCCCCTCTGTAATATCCCAGAATGACAATAATGATTGGGCCAACGAGCAGTTATGATCCTGTGTAGACTGTCTTTATGTGTTTCCTTCTCCATCATCATCCTTCTAGCCCTCCCTACCTGCTCCCATTCCTTCCCAGTGTCATAGAAATCTTCGGTGATTAGACCTGACAATAATGCCTACGCCAATAAGACGCATAACTGCACCAGGTGTACAAATAGTCTTTTTTCATCAAAGTCAGTTGTCTGTAACGCCATGTGCTCACAAAAGAAAGTACAGACAGAGACTAATGCATGCTCGCCTGTTCTCTCTTGAGCTCAGGTTCCTGCGAGTAGCAGGGGTTGAAGAAAGAACTCAACTGTAAAATAGGGAAAAGAATTTGTGAATTCTTCGGTGGCTGGACTGGTTTCTGAATTGCAAGCCTGCAGCGTTCTTCGATTCGTTTCCTGATCGAAAATGGAGTCTTGGGAAGATGGGTGCCCGAGTAAGTTTAGAGAAGTTAGGGAAAGTTTCTAAGCTTCATTTCATCGTGCCAGTTCTGTTTGAAAGGTCTATAGTGAATCAACGTGTGCCCTCTGTTGCCTCTCTCTCTCCTCTCTCTCTCTCTCTCTCTCTCTCTCTCTCTCTCTCTCTCTCTCGGTATCATCACAATTGTGCTGTATTTTTACCCAGCCATTTCAGTCAAGATGATTGCCTATCGATTTCAATATAGAGTTAACCTAACAGGTACTTTACCTCGTGTTACGTCAACAGTGTAACAGAAAGCTATAGCGTTGGGAGGCTGTCTTTGAACGAGGCAAAAATGATAGTTCTCTGATATCTGATTTCATTTGCTGCTTCTACTTCTACTTTACCACTGACAATTTCGTTATCAGCTTCTTCTTCTGAAAAGAAGAAAGAAGAAGAAGAAACAAATAACCCAAACAAACAAAGGCCCAAGGGTACTTCAAGTAATTGCCCTCACTCTTCCTTCTATCAAGATTGATCCTGTTCCTGACACACTGGAGAGTGGCGGCCCCTGGCCCTAGGCCACGTGACTGAAGTCATCACAGTCTCCACAGAGTCGGCCATTAGTCGTGGCGAGTCAGCAAATCACATTTCGCGCGCTCGTTCGCTTCTCCCTCTCCCTTTTCTGTATGTCTGACCATAGGATGGACCCCGTGTTGTCATGGTAACACTCCAATCACTGTTTGGGAAATTGTGTTTGGAATGTAGTGAAATCGCTTTCCCCGTTGAGAAGAAGATAGGGGTATGAGTGTTCGTGGATTTAGTTTTAAAATTCAAAATAAAAACCGTTAGCAAACTTTATTTGAAATACATTTCCTTTACAATTTTTTTTTGTAAACACTGTTCACTAATTGTATTCTTTAATACTTCCTGTGAACATTGCACTTTTGAACCCTGTATTGTGCAGCTACTGCGAACACATCGTCTCTAGGAACAGTGGTACAAACGTTTGGCTTTATCATTCTTCCACCCCACTTATGGTTAGTCAATGCTTTTGGTATGGCTATAAGCAACACGACATGCTTGATAAAGAAACGTTGCAGAAGCAAGTAGTCTCTGATGTTTCTTTCATAACAGAATCTGTTCAAAACTATTCTATCTTGTTTTGGGTTTTCATTAAGGATACCCATTCGCAACAAAGGAGTGGATGACAGTAATGATATCCATGTTTTAATCGATTGAGCGACAGTGAATAAAATTCGATTAAAAATCACAATGGCTGCAAAAGATTAAGGTTAAAATAAACAGCGTGTCATTAGTTACACTGCAATGTATTACAATTACATACGACGGATGGATCAGAAGACGAAGCTGGTGAAAACGAAAGGAAAGTGAACTTGGAGAAAAGGGGTTGGGGAGGGGTGGAGGTTTGGAGCAGAAATCTATCATCACAATAACTTTTGTTATAAATGTTTTGTTCAAATTGTTTTGCTACCACGGCAAGTGCTTGACGGTAACGCTGCATGGACACTCTTTCTCTAAAAGAAAAAAATTGTTATAGAATTAAAATGGGGGATTTTTCAATATAGATGAAAGTTATATACCCAGCAAGCGGATATACCTGAGACAGCAGCATTGTGAGAATAAGAAGAGGGATGGAAAGTAGGAAAGAAAATTGATAGATGGAAAGAAAAGAAAAGGTGGGAAAAAATGTTTTACTACTTCACGTAAAAAAATGTACAAGTTGCAGTTAATTCAAACTTTTAAAGATAGAATGGGAGTTGTGAAATTCAGTGAGTGTGAACGGGTACCTTTATAGTCATCAGCATCTCATAAACATAGCACAAACAAGATTTACCTATTCTCTTTCTCTGCTAAAAAAAAAATGATGTCTTCAGAAAACTGCACAACACGGAATTAGTCTCTGTTTCCTTCTCACTGTAAGCCAGTTATGCCTTAATGATCGTGAATGCACGTAGACCCATCTGTCTGTTAGGAGCTATCACAAGCAGGAAGGGTTACGTCAAGTGATTCGTGACACATTGAGGATACTGTCTTTACAATGACACGACACCAGTGTATCAGATGTGGCACCACAACACAGTGACTTGCATGGGAACGAGAAGCTACATGTTTTCAGAGGGGAGTCTCAGCTGATGAGGAGATTACATTGCACAAAGTAAGTGTATACCTTCTGTGCTGTATGTAAAAGTCAAATTTTTTTTTAATGTATTGAAGTTAGGACACAGGCGGAGGAAGTCTGTGTTCCAAGGTTTCCTATGATTAATACATTGAGTACTGTATTTGAAAGCAGCCCCCCACGTGTAAACATTGGAGATCTCGCTATTTCTCTGGTGTGCATGAATTCCATGTGAATGTGGGGCCACCTCCAGTAAAACTAAAAGACTGCTTGTTCTGTGCAGACAAGACACTTGATCTGTTCCACTCTGCACATCGTTTTAGCCCTCTGTCCAAATGACTGGCCACCATACATTCTGCTGTTAGCTGGTGACAACGTTTCTCGAATATTCCAAAGAGCAACAGGAAGCTCCTGAAGTAAGGGTCATTGAGTTGTCCAAAGTGTCTGAAACTTCGTTGGAGGTATGGTTCAGAGTCTGTTGAAAACTTTTTTTTTCAGCCGGGTTGGAATGTGTGTCTCTCTCTCTCTCTCTCTCTCTCTCTCTCTCTCTCTCTCCCTCTCTCTCTCTCTCTCCTCTCTCTCTCTCTCTCTCTCTCTCCTCTCTCTCTCTCTCTCTCTCTCTCTCTCTGTATGTTCATACATATCCATTGTCTCACTGTGTCTCTCCCATATTCTATCACCAGTGCCTTTGCCATACTCCATCTCTCTCTCCCTGTCTATTCCTGTCTTCGTGGATCTGTGTGTGTCTACTGACATGCTTGTTCACACTCACAGATTTTTTACAGTGTATTCGAGATACATTTTCAGTAGAATTGGTGTAAACAGTTGATAGCATAATAGAATCTACATTTTCTTTAAATGTGTTAATTCTCCGAGGAGCGGAAATGCCAAATGTCAAAAAATAATACTTCCATTATCAAAAAGATACATCACTGACTTACCAAGACTACGATGGAATATACAAAACAAACTCAAGGGTGTTATCTTGTGTCTTAACAAATACATTATATCCCCCACCTCCAAACTGCAATATAGTGCTACTAACAACTAGGTTCTGGAAATCACCTCATCACATTTTCAACTTCTGCCTGCCTTTACAGACACGTTATCACGAGTTTCATTATAAAAAAAGGCCGACGATACTGGTCATTTCATTAGATGAAGAGTGGTGGTGAGGAAGGTAGAGATGATTCTTCCTGTTGTTCTTCCACGTATATCTGCCTCTCTGCTCTGGCTAGCTTAAGATGACCTCTGTGCAGCCCAAAATACCACAGCATGACTACGTACTGATGTTGGATTTTCACATCAGTTCAAAGCATGCTGGTGTAATAGGTCTTCTGAAACAAACGTTGAGTGAAGACAAAGTCCCTTGCTGTTTTTAAACTGCAACCGATTTCCTCGAGTCTGTTTTTTGACCGGCCAAGGAATCGCTTCTAAAAGGATGACTTGCAGGCATCTGAAGAGAGTAGTCAGCTGCCGTGGTGGGAAGTGCTGGAATTCAGTATACTGAAAAGGCTTATTTCACCATGAGGGGTGTCCTCATGCTGGGATCCTAAGTCCTCGGTTATTCTTTAACCTCTGCTCCACATTCAACCCCCCTTTTGAAGACATTGCACACCTCATCCATTCGTACGACATTCCTATTATCGTCTCATCATCTGGCTATCAGAGACCCTGTTCCTGTCTTCCCCAAAAAAAAAATCTTCGAACTGACAAGAATAATTTCAGCCAACCAGAGGCCTGGTTCTGGTCGAAAACGTGTGCAGATTGTCTCTGTCATCCATGTCAGATGTATATCATGTACAATGTCCCGGCAGAAAAGGGATGGACAGAGAAACCTGGATACCGTCGCCTGTTTCCTTGCATTCAGGTTCATGTATGTAACAGGTGTTGACGAAACTGAACGGTGAGGTAGGAAAAAGGGAATGCGCTGAGTCCCCGGCTGAACCGATGTCTGAATAGGTATGCTGCAGCGATTCTAAAATCGTTTCCTGCTCGAAATCGGAGTCCTCAAAAATGCGTGTCCGTGCAAGTTTGGAGAAGTTGGAGAAAGTTTCTGAGCTTCATTTCCTTGTGGCAATTCTTTGCTGGTTGGTCGACAATTGGTTTTCTCTGGTCTCTATTCATCAGTTGTCGTCTGTCTGTCTGTCTCTGTATTTTATCTCTTCCTCCCTGATATTAATGTACACTCCTTGACATAAAAGCTGTGTAGGCCATTGTCAATAAAAACGTATCTGAAGCCTCTCTCTCTCTCTCTCTCTCTCTCTCTCTCTCTCTTCTCTCTCTCTCTCTCTCTCTCTCTCTCTCTCTCTCTCTCTCTCTCTCTCTCTCTCTCTCTCTCTCTCTCTCTCTCTCCTCTCTCTCTCTCCTCTCTCTCTCTCTCTCTCTCTCTCTTGTTCTCAAGCACAGCAATCTAAACTCGACTCTTTCGGGGTGATCATTCTCACTTGATGCTTTGATCCCAGGCATGAACGTGGGAAATGAAGTTTACTGATGATCAACGCTTTGGCAATGTCAGTTAAGGGTTCATCTTCTTGGTGCTCTACTGGATAATACTTCGGCAGTGTAAACTAATGACACAACCAGTGGAGATTCTTTGTTAATTATATGACAAGTTTTTTCTTCTTCTTCTTTCTTCTTCTTCTTCTTCTTCTTCTTCTTCTTCTCTTCTTCTTCTTTCTGCTACCACTACTACTGCTACTACTACTGTTACTACTATGACTAAGACTTAGAACAAGACATCCTATACTACTACTACTACTACTACTACTACTGCTGCTAATACTACTACTACTACTACTGATATTACTCTAATTCTTATTCTTCTTCCCCTCTTTCTCCTCCTCCTCCCCCCCCCCCCCCCCCACCCCCCTCCTCCTCCTTCTTCTTCTGCTCCTACTGCTGCTTCTCCTCCTCCTTTTCCTCTTCTTCCTCCTTCTCCCTCCCTCCTGTTTCCTCTTCTTCTCCTCTTTCCTCCTCCTTCCTCTTCTCCTTCTTCCTCTTCTTCCTATTCTTCTTCCTTCCTCCTCCTCCTCCTCTTCCTCCTCCTCCTGCTTCTTCTTTTCTTCTTCTTCTTCTTTGCTCCTCCACTTCCACCTCCTCTTCCTCCTCCTTTTTTTTTCCACTTTCTCTTCTTCTGCGTTTGTGTGTGTGTGTGTGTGTGTGTGTGTGTGTGTGTGTGTGTGTGTGTGTGTGTGTGTGTGTGTGTGTGTGGTGTGTGTGTGTTTTGTGTGTGCGTGCGTTCGTGCGTGCGTGCGTGCGTGCGCGCGCCTTTGTGTGTGTGTGTGTGTGTGTGTGTGTGTGTGTGTGTGTGTGTGTGTGTGTGTGTGTCTTCTTCATGTGTACTGTGCGGCAAGATATCTACCCACCTGGTCATTCTGGTTGACCAATACGAACCTGTCTAGTTTTGTCACCCGATCATATTTTGATTTTCCGACAGAATGTTTTGTGTGGAAAACCTCCCTCGTACCAGTGGCTTCTTTCAGAGCATTGATATGTGTGCCGTACACATGACCTAGGCTCATCGTCCTGCCCCGAGAGACTAGCACTGAGACCACCTCCCTCACTGAGACCGTCTCATACAAAGGGATAGGGGTAAAAACGAAATTGCCCCATGCAAGAATCGATCCCAGGATCTGGGATTCCCTCCTTTTCCTACAGGAGTGTTTAAGCTCTGGGCCCCCCTTCCTGCCAGCATTCGTTGACAATAAGCGACTTTATGCAGCGACTTTATGCAGCAAGACATAGGGATCTCCATCTTCAATTTGACTTCGTCATGATTTACAACACTTGAGACAATCTCATATACTTTGACAATAGAAGCATTTGTTTTCGATTAGAAGACATAATTTGACAAAAATTATCGACAGATTTTGGGGAGAGAAATCTTTTTGGCAAATACGCGTTGTGCAAAGTAACGTATGGTGAACATTCCATAATAAAGTGAAATTCATCACCTATTGCAGATATCACATTTATTACATAACCTCTCTTCTTTTGGAATAGCAAATCGACGATCTACTTCAATTGGTTATTTATGATTAGAACATCTAAATATGACAAGAAGAAATTGTGATTGTACTTCTTTTCAAGCGAAATATGTATTTCAAAAAGTTTAGCTGAAATTTATCAATAGCATTTAAAGTTTCGTATCCCCATATTTCACAACCATATGATAATACTGGAACAATCATTTTATCAAATAAATCTAACATGACGTGAATAGATAAATCCTTTGTTCTTGCCTTTTGTATCCATTTAAACATGGCTAATGACTCTTTATCAAAAGTGTTTTTCTTATATTTAGCAAAAGAACCCATTCGATCAAAATCTACCCTAAATATTTGAGCTGGTGACAACATCAATTTTTTTCATTTCCATAGTGAAATGTGTCCTGTTTATTCAGCCTTGCACTGTTAAATATCACACACACACACACACACACACACACACACACACACACACACACACACACACACACACACGTGTATGCATGCATGCATTCACACACACACACACACGCACGCACGCACGCACCCACGCACGCACACACACACACCACACACACACACACACACACACACACACCACACACACACACACACACACATACATACATACATACATACATACATACATACATACATACATACATACATGCATGCATACGCTCGCACATACATTCATGCAAGATGTTTAAAGATACCTACACTTTCACATCGTCATATGTTGCTTTATTTAACTTTGTTTTTACAAGATCCAGGGGTCATTACTTCATTAGTTGTGCCTCAATGAAAGTGTATAGTTTGATGTCATTTTCCATAAGTGGTTCATAAAAAGAAACCATCTAGTCATGAATTAAGCCACAAGATAGTAATGATACAACACGCAGCGTATTCCTGGAAGCCTGATCTTTGTACAGGTCTCGCTCCCTCCTGTCTTTCCTCCATCACATCCACCCTACCCTCCCACCTAAGTCACATTCATACCGATTACTATTTCATCCATGTTCCCGTGGCGAACAAATGTGAGCAGACGCAGTAGAATCCCAGTCCTACTTACCATGGCTCAAATTACTCCCCGGAAGTGAGGAACAGGCTTACAAAAAGAAACAAATTCAGCTGTAAAATAGAAAAGAAAAAAAGTATTATGTTCAATCCCATGGCAATTCGATGACCGAATAGCTCGCGTGTAGTATTTCCCAGAAATCGCTACCTCATCGACGAAAAAAAAAAAAAAAAAAAAAAAAAAAAAAAAAAAAAAAAATGAAGAAAATCAGACCTTGAAAATGTGTCCACGCAACTTGCTAGAGGAGTTAGAGAAAGTTTGGACAAGTTTTCACTTCACTGCAACAATTTTCATGCTAGACTTTCGAAGATAAGCGATTACCCCCCCCCCTCTCTCTCTCTCTCTCTCTCTTACCCCCCCCCCCCCCCCCCCCCCCCCCCCCCCCCGTAGGCACACCAATCAGGAACCTGCATGATTCCCCCCCCCCCCCCCCGTAGGCACCCGCCCTGTCCACCAATCTGCAGGAACCTGCCCCCCGCCCCCTCTCTCACTCTCTCCACCCGCCCTGTCTCTGTCTCAGTCTCTCTGTCTCTGTCTCTTTCTCCCTCTCTCTCTCTCTCTCTCTTCTCTCTCTCTCTCTCTCTCTCCATGTAGGCACACCATCAGGAACCTTCTGGTTCTTCCCCCTCCCGCCACCCCCCTACCCTTTCTCTCTCTGTGTCTTAGTCTCTTTTCCTCTGTCTCAGTCTCTCTCTCTCTCTCTCTCTCTCTCTCTCTCTCTCTCTCTCTCTCTCTCTCTTCTTTCCTTCTCCGTGCATGGGTGATTAGTGTTGCAGCAATGCTGCTAGCCCAACAGACAAAGATGGCATTGATTCTAAGACTAAGCAGTTGATGGCTTGGTGGTGTCAGCAGAAAGGCGGCCAAATGGGACTTGACCTGGCATCACGCCAGAATCGTAGAACAATACCAGGCGCCTGTGTGTCAGATATTGATAGGACTAGGGTAGATAGTTCATGATGAAGGTAAAAGATGGCTGTTCTTCAAAATGAACATGGAAAAGCTTTGCATCGCTTTCTACACGTTCTCTCCTCCTGATAATTCTTCTTTCATTCTTCTTCTCTCCTCTCCTCCTCCTCCTCCTTGTCCTCCTCCTCGTCGTCTTCCTCCTCCCTCCTCCTCCTTTCTTCTTCTTTTTCGTCTGCTACTACTACTGCTGCTACCACCACTTCTATTACTATTACTTGTCCTCCTCCGCTGCCACATGCCCCACTCCCTCGTTCTATTCCTCCTCCTCTTCCACCCCATTTTTTCCTCCTTTTCTTCTTCTTCTTCTGCCATCCTCCTCTGTCTTCTCCTTCTCTTCCTCCCCTTTTCTTTCTTCTTCGTCTTCCTTTCTATGTCTCTATCCGCCCATTGTCCCCAAGAAATTCAAAACGTCTTCCCCTGAAGAATTGTGATAAACAATTTATGATTCAACAGAAATGGTGATTCTTTGATGTGCTAATTCTTTGAGGTGTATGGTTGCCAGGAACAGACAGATAACCATCCACCATCAGTGGCAAGATAGTCACTTACTCACCGACAGTGGGATGGAATTTGTGTAACGGAAAAGAATAGAAATAATCTCATGTGCTTCGAGATGCATGTCAGTTTTCCTTGTCTCCATTCTCCAGGTGATGCTAATAACGAATCTGTTCTGAAAATCGCTCAATACATTGCTTCTGTCGTGTTTGATAGACATTATATCATCAATATAGGAACTGCCGTGTTTGATTGACATTCTATCATGAATATAGGAACTACCGTGTTTGATAGACATTCTATCATCAATATAGGAACTGCCCGTGTTTGATAGACATTCTATCATCAATATAGGAACTGCCGTGTTTGATAGACATTCTATCATCAATATAGGAACTGCCGTGTTTGATAGACATTCTATCATCAATATAGGAACTGCCGTGTTTGATAGACATTCTATCATCAATAGGGGAACTGCCGTGTTTGATAGACATTCTATCATCAATAGGGGAACAACAGCCCAGGATGGTCGACACACTGCACTCAGACTGTGTATGCTGGACGAAGAGCGGTGAGACAAGGGAACGCGCGTGCTGATGAATCTCAGTCCTCTCTGTCCATACGTTTCTGCTCTCTCCCAAGTTATCGTTGAGTTAATCAATTCAACAACTGTGTAGCCAGAGTGCGTCATGTGGATGGGCTGTGGTGTTTGCTGTCAGCACCAGTTCGTGGTATACGACCGTTATAGCTCTCGGGAGATATGATATGGAGAAAAGGCCAACAACCGGTTTACACTACAACAGCTTTCTTTTTTTGTTTAGTTAGTGATAGAATCGCTTCCAGAAGGAAAGGTTTACAGGTCTTCGAAGGGAGTGACTTGTTGATACAGCTGTGAACATAGGAGTGGGGGGGGGGGGGGGGGGTCTGAAACTTAGTACACTGGTGGGGAAAGTGATTTTTTTTTCCTGTCCCAACCTCTGCGCCACCTCAGAGGCAGTGCACCCACGCCGCTCATTCCGACACCCCGTCCACAGCCACAGCCGGTCGGCCCCGCTGCAGCCCCGGCACTGGCAATCCACAGGAAACAGTCAATGTCAAATCGTCAAGAGGCAACCCAGCGGAGGAGACACTGCACTGCTGCCGAGTCACTTCGGTGGTGTTCAGTGGCGCCTGTTCTGATCTAACATACGCAGGACACCACCTACTAAGCCCCCTACTGACGACAATAATTGCTTAGTCGCGGAGCCGGCGTGAGTGAGCTCGCCCTCCGGAGGGCGCCATCACGTCCCGTCAGCGACAGCCCCCATGGACTCGCCGATACCGGGACCCCGACGAGACCAAACCAAGGCCACAGACGTGGAGGGGACATCGAAATTGAGGTCACCATGAGAGCAGGGCATGAAGGGCCACAAAACTTTGAGACATTTTTTTTTTTTTTTTTATGCTGATCGATGACATGAGGATGATTAAGATGATGCTACGGATTTCCATTTCGGTCTGAGACTGCATGACAGGGCTGTACTCTACGCTTCCTTTCATAATATATCCCGGCGTCAACCAGGCCCGAGAGATACAGGCACCTGCAGTGTTGGTCAAGAAATTTGAGCAACACTCTCAGAAACGCATCCATTAAGTGGATGAAACTGGACTGTGTGGTCCCAATCTTCCCAACTGAGTCCGCAGCAAACTCAACTCTGGGTAGGAGCCGATCGGGGCAGAAAAACCCACATGACTTCTGATGGGATTCGAACCCACGACCTCCCAGCCAGGATCTGCACCTCATTCTGCCCACTGTTATAGACACTTGACCTCCTCATCCAATACTAGAACATCCTCATTCTCATCTTACCATCCAGCTGGCCTCCTTTTTTTTTACTCTGCTACCTTCACCAGAAACATCCCAGAACTAACCAACAGTGATGAGTGACCCATGTAGCAGCCTCGATCGTGCCGAACACTTGCACAGATTGTATCTCTCTCCCATCTAGGTCAGATGTCTAACATCCACCATGTTCCACCAGAAAATAGAATGACGGACAGTCCTACACTTTCTCGCCTGTTTTCTGGCATTCAGATTCCTACGAAATACCGGGCTTGCAGAGAGAACTCGGCTATGCAATAAGAACCACGAAATTGGTCGATTCCCCGGGCTGAATTTGTATGTGACCAGCTGACCCGCCGCGCTGTTAAAACCGTTTCCGGATTGAAATCAGAGGTTTGAAGGGAGAAAAAAATTGCGTGTACATGTAAGTTTGGAGGAGTTGGAGAATATTTCTAAGCTTCATTTCCTTCCGACAATTCTGTGCTGGCTGGTCGATAGTCAGCCCATGTTGTCTTTGTCTGTCCAGCTGGCTGGCTGGTGCTCTCTGTCTGTCTGTCTCTGTCTGTCTGTCTGTCCCTCCCTCCCTCTCTCTCTCTCTCTCTCTCTCTCTTTCTCTCTCTCTCTCTCTCTCTTTTCCCCTCTCTCTCTCTCTCTGCCTCTGCCCCTACCCTCTCTGTCTCTGTCTCTCTCTCTCTCTCTCCCTCTCTCTCTCTCTCTCTCTCTCTCTCTCTTTCTTTCTCTCTCAAAAGAGCAACATAAGAGCTGCTTTTGAGGGTGATCATTATGGCGGGTTGCTATGATCCCAGGCATGAAAATGGTATTTCAGGAATAGAGAGGATCAGCGCTCTGGCGATGTCAATCAGGACTGCATCTAACAGGTAGTTTACTCAGTATTACGTCAGCGGTGTAAAAAATAACGACACGGCTTATGGTAATGTTTCATGGACTTTACGAAAAGTTTTATTATTGTTGTTTTCTTCTTCTTCTTCTTCTTCTTCTTCTTCTCTTCATCATCTTCTTCTTCTGCTCGTGCTCCTGCTCCCCCTCCTCCTCCTATTTTTCTTTTTCTTCCTCCTCTTCCTCTTACTCCTCCTCCGCCTCCTCCTCCTCCCCTCCTTCTCCTCCTCCTCCTTCTCCTCTTCTTTTCTCCTTCTCTCCCCTCTCTCCCTCCTCCTCCTTTTCCTCGTCCTCCTTCCCCTCTTCCTGCTCCATCTCCTCTTCTTTTGTTTTTTCTTCTTTGATTCTTTACTGGATACTACGTCAGTATGGTAAAATAATGGCATGGTTTATGGAAGTTTTTCATTAATTTGATGACAGCTTTTGTTTTCTTCCACCTCCTCCTCCTGGTCCTCCTCCTTCTCCTCCTTTTCTTGTATTTCTTCGTCTTCTTTCGTTTCTTCTTTATCTGTTGTTTCTTTACCTTCTTCTTTTCTTTCTTCTTGTTTTTCTCGTCCTCCTTCCCTTCTTC
>JADBJO010000838.1:310000-352500 GCA_016801955.1 Conus betulinus
ACACGGCCATGCAAGAAGAAATAGGGAACTGGTCGATTCCTCGGGATGAATTAGTATCTGAATAGCTGGACCGCCGCGCTGCTGAAACCGTTTCCGGATCGAAATTGAAGTCTTGAAAAAAAATGCGTGTGCGTGTAAGTTTGGAGGAGTTGGGAAAAAGTTCCTAAGCTTCATTTCCTTGTGACAATTCTGTACTGGCTGGTCGATTGTCGAAGTGTGAAGTCTTTGTCGGTCTGTCAGGTTGGTCAGCTGCCTGGTGCTCTCTCTCTCTCTCTCTCTCTCTCTCTCTCTCTCTCTCTCTCTCTCTCTCTCTCTCTCTCTCTCTCTCTCTCTCTCTCTCCCTCTCTCTCTCTCTCTCTCTCTCTCTCTCTCTCTCTCTCTCTCTCTCTCAAATACAGCAATGTAAGACCTGATTTTTTAGAGTGATCATTACCGCTGGATGCTATGATCCCAGGCATGAAAATGGTATTTCAGGATTATTGATGATCAATGCTTTGGCGATATCAATCAGGACTTCACCTAACAGGTATTTTATTCGTATTACGTCAGCGGTGCAAAATAATGGCAGGGCATATGCTAATGTTTCATCAGCTTGATGAAAAGTTTTATTTCCTTCTTCTTTTTCTTCTTCTTCTTCTTCTTTGCTCCTCCTTATCCCCCTCTTCTTTCTTTTCTCCATGCTACTGTACCTCATCCTCCCCTCCTTCTCCTCCTGTTTCTTCTACTGTTTTTTCTTCTTCTTCTCCTCTCCTCCCTCTCCTCCTCCTCCTCCTCCTTCTCCTCCTCCTCCTTCTCCTCCTCCTTTTCCTCCTTTGCTCCTCCTCCTCTTACTCTTCCTTCTCTTCGTCCTCCTCCTCCTGCTTCTCCTCCTGCTTCCCCTCCTGCTGCTTCTTCTCCTCCTCTACCTTCATCTTTTTCTTCTTCCTTCTTGTGTCCTCCTCCTCCTCCTTTTTTTTATCTCGAGAGAGGACAGTGGATGCAAGGGAGACGGAGGGTCAAATAAGTGCCGAGGGAAGGGGATGTGGATGTGCATGAAAGGAAAGGGGAGGGGTGGCTGCCATTTCACGTGTTGTCCTCGGGTTAAGCGAGCGTAAAGATATCGTTATTGTGGCAGCGGCATTTTTGCGCTTCGGCAGTCGAGGCTTTTGTGCTTTAGAAATTTCTTTGTTTTGGCCCTGAATGTTGTTTGTGCAAAGAAATAACTGAGAGACGACCCGAGTGATCTAGTAGGATACCCAGAGGCTACGTTAGAAAGCAGGGTTATTCTCTCACTCTCTCTCTCTCTCTCTCTCTCTCTCTCTCTCTCTCTCCTCTCTCTCTCTCTCAAAAAAAAAAAAAAATAGTTGAGATGGGGAGGAGGGACGGTTGGGGGTATAGTGGTTGATTGCAGTGTTTCTCCCCGTTTTTATTGAGAAGAAAAAGATGACGATGGTGATGGCGAGGAGGAGGAGGAGGAGGAGGTTGAAGATGAAGATGGAAAAAAAAAAAACACGACGTCGAAGAAGACGAAGAAGAAGAAGATGACAAAGAAGATGATGAAGATGCTAGTGGTACGCAAGTAACAACGATGACGACAATGTGAAGTTTGCATGTGTGTGTGTGTGTGTGTGTGTGTGTGTGTGTGTGTGTGTGTGTGTGTGTGTGTGTTTGACTGTTTGTCTGTCTTTGTTTCCGAACATTGGGGTTACATCTTTTTTCCACGTAAGCGGGATATAGCGTCCTACACTCTGGTATTATACCTTAAAGCAGTTTATTGGTTCACGTTGGTCAATTGCTTATTGACCTCAGCTCAAAATGTACTGCTGTGGAATTCCAAGAATAGCTACATCCTCCACCCATCCACCCCTGGCCACACATATCCCTCCCCCCCGCCCTTCTCTTCCTAAGCCCACTTCACATTCTCCCCCCTCCCCCCTGCCCCACCTCACTGCACTGATTTTAGAAACTTAAAATGCCGTGATCGTGGCTGTGATAAAAGCGTCGTTTAAATAATGACCTTCTTAGGGAGTATTGGATGACAGTGCGTGAGCGTGCGCGCGGTGTGTGTGTGTGTGTGTGTGTGTGTGTGTGTGTGTGTGTGTGTGTGTGTGTGTGTGTGTGCGCGTGCGTGCGTGCGTGCTTGTGTGTGTGTGTGTGTGTGTGTGTGTGTGTGTGTGTGTGTGTGTGTGTGTGTGTGAACGCGCTCCTGCGTGAGTATGTGTGAGTGTGTGCACATATATCTGTGTGTGTGTGTGTGTGTGTGTGTGTGTGTGTGTGTGTGTGTATGCGTATGCGTGCGTGCGTGCGTGCGTGTGTGTGTGTGTGTGTGTGTGTGTGTGTGTGTGTGTGTGCGTGCGTGCGTGCGTGCGTGCGTGCGTGCGTGCGTGTGTGTGTGTGTGTGTGTGTGTGTGTGTGTGTGTGTGTGTGTGTGTGTGTGTGTGTGTGTGTGTGTGTGTGTGTGTGTGTGCGTATGTGTGTATTTGGTGTAGTTTAAAAGAACTAGAGAGAGAAGCAGCACATGATGAGATTTCATTTCAGACTCTCATTTAAATGATTACTTGGGTCGCTCATGTAATTTTGAACTTGGCATTTTCATTTGTACATACGTTTGCTTGTACGTCGCGTACAGCCCCAGTATGGCCCCTATGGTTGGCTGGACAAGTAGCACCATGACTTAACTGAAGGAGTGTGTGTGTGTGTGTGTGTGTGTGTGTGTGTGTGTGTGTGTGTGTGTGTGTGTGTGTGTGTGTGTGTGTAGATCTCCCTTCTACGGTCCAGACCTAAATTTTCATGATGCAGAGAACCTTAGAAAGTTTTTTGTTGTTGTTGTTCTTGTTGTTGTTGTTGGTGCTGCTGCTGCTACTGCTGCTGTACTTGTTGCTGTTTCTTTCAAACTCCTTAAAAGTTTGCTCTTCCATGCATCACTCAAGACTCTCCAATTCTCGGCAAGGGAACGACGACTTAAAAAAAAAAGCAAAGAAAAGAAAACGGTGCACGCCAGTTACTTCGGCACCATTTCCGCTCAGGAGATGACGAAATCCATTTTCTTTCTCACAGTCAAGCACGTTCTTAAGTCCTGCTACTCGTAGCACATCTGAGCCCACAAAAGTAAGCCTGGATGTTTTAGTAATGGAGTGATTCGTCAGGATGTCATAACTGATGTTATCAAAATATGTTTCCAAGAAGACGGTGATAACCATAGTTCACACTTTAGAGACAAAGGTACTTGTGACATGGAAACAAAACTGTTTTGATGCAAACTGTTTTCTTGCAGTCATTTTAAGTGGTTTTCAGACGCCAGATTAAACGCCTCAATGCACGCTTATGCATACTTGTACACTCACACATACACATGCACACGTACGTGCACACGCTTATACACAGATTGTTTTCATGCACACATATATGCATACATATATGTACAAACTCCAAAATAGATTTTCTTTAATGTACACACACATAGTCATGTGTAGAGGTGCATGCACACACGCACACACACACACACACACACACACGCGCGCGCGCGCGCGTGCGTGAGCACGCACGCACGCACGCACGCACACACAGATGCATGCTTGTATGCACATGTACATACTTTACATATTTTGTTATGTAATATACACTTCCGCTCTCTCTCTCTCTCTCTCTCTCTCTCTCTCTCTCTCACACACACACACACACACACACACACACACACACACACACACACACACACACACACAGACTTCGCCATAGAGTCAATAAAAGAGAAAACTGCTCTACTGTGATGAAAAAAAAAGCGAGCTGTGAAGTGCACGTGGGTATACAAGTGGCTGCCCACACCCCAAGGCAACAAAAGTTCCGCAAACATTATTCTGCAGTCTCCCTGTTTCCCTCCGGAACCTGGGGTCCTTTTTCAGCGGCCAACAACAGAGCACGTGATGACCGGTAATTGCACAGAGTCCTGACATACTTAGGGGGAAGACCGGAGAAAGAGTGCCTGGGTGCACAAACAACAATTTGGTTCCAATAGTGACATTTCACGTGCGGCTTGAAAACTGATCTCGTAAGAGGCGTCAATATGATCTCTCATCTTCGCGTGTTTTGTCAACACAGTGTGTTCTGTGGGTGAGCATGAATACACATGCACACACACACACACACACACACACACACACACACACACACACACACGCATGTACCCACGCGCGCACACACACACACACACACACGCGCGCGCGCGCGCGCGCGTGCGTGCACGCACGCACGCACGCACATGCACACATACACACACACGCATACATACATACATACATACATGCATACATACACACACATACATACATACATACTTACATAGATACATACAAACATGCACGTGCCAATCAGTTCAGAGTTAGTCTTAACTCTAATGTCTAATTTTTTTGCTGTTGAATGTTTTGTGTACGCGTTTGTTGGAGGTAATTCTGGTTAGCGACACATCACGCCAGTGCAAAAGGCTCAAATGTCATCCTACCAGCTCCCCACACAGTTCTGATTAACAGTCGGGCATGTGCGAAGCTGACGAGCTGATGCCAAAGACAGCTTGTTTTATAGCAGCAGAAAACTAAAAGACGAAAGAAAAAGCAAGCAACACTAACAGAGGTCATGTGAGCTGACTCTCCCTCTTTCTCCCTCTGTCCTTCACTGTCTGTCTGTCTGCCTCTCTGTCTGTCTCGTCTTTCTCTGTCTGTCTGTCTATCTGTCTGTCTTCCTTAATTATAGTGTGTGTGTTAATGTGTGTGTGTGTGTGTGTGTGTGTGTGTGTGTGTGTGTGTGTGTGTGTGTGCGTGCGCGCAGGTATGTTAATGTGTTTGTTTGTTTGTTAGAGAGAGAGATAGAGAGAGAGAGAGAGAGGGGTGGGCATGGGCATGTGAGAGTTTTCAAAATCCAGCTACCTGCAGCATTCCAGCACCCACAAAACAAAACAGCGTGGACATTTTTTTTCCTCAGACACTTTCATGTACAGAGTTTCAGGTCTCCTTTAAAAACACTGTAACTCGAGCCAGCCATTTGGGCCACGACTGCCCATATTGCCCTAGGAAACGACCAGATCCTTTCCTCCTCTGCTATTTCACATCCAAGTTTGTTCTTCAGCTCATTTGACGCTGGCAGTGTTTGGCCCAGCTGGAAAATGCATGCCAGGCTGTTGAAGTCGGTCAGCCTGTTTTCTATCAGCCCCTGTACTGTGAGTGATGGGGTATCTGCAATAGTTGAGGGGTGGACGGAAGTGGGGGAGGGGGGAGGAATTTACGGGATGTGGGGGTGTGGGGGACTGGGGAGGCTGTTGAGGAAGGGATGGGGGGGTGGGAGGTGTCAATCAAGGTATGATTACGCAGGTTTGTTGGCTCTGTTATTGTCATGCATTCCAGTGGATTTGTCCCAGGCAGCAAGGTAAGCTGGGAGGATAATAAGTTGAAGGGGAGGGGGGGGGGGGGGGCTTTTAAAGGAGTTAAGAAGAGGGGGGGGTGGGGGACTGGCGTAGTCAACTGGTTAGAGGTACAGATGAAGACGTACAATGTAGTGTAGTGTAGTGTAGTGTAGTTCTGTGTAGTGCTGTGTAGCATTGTGCTTCATTTGTGTAGTTTTCGTTGTTGTCGTGTGTGTGTGGTGTGTGTGTGGGGGGGGGGGGGGGGGGGGGGGGAGGGGAGGGAGGGGGTTCGTCTGTATGTTTCATTGCAAAGTGGATATTTCGTTTTCTTTCATATTTTGAGGTTGTTGTTGTTGTTGTTGTTTTTCCCAAAGAATGACATCATTTCAAGTAAGGTACTCTTTATTTAGGGGCTCAGCTAGTGAACCCAGTGAGTAAGGCGTCAGAATCTTGTTCCCGAGATGCTGAGTTTGATTCCCACTCCAGAAAGCCAGGTTGCAAGAGATGTTATCTTTAGGGGCTGACATCTGTGCAGGCTCCATTCACCTCCTAGTCCTTCTGAGGAGATTTACACTGAAGCATGACGCGAGGACGACGCATGCATTAACAAAGATCTTGCCGGCAGGTGAAATCCTGTTCCACCTTCCACAATAGAGTAGACGATTGTTTGCAGGTGAGAAGGACGACACGACAATGGAACACAATTGGTGTCATGCTTTACACATCATCCCCCGAAGACGGAATAGGATTTAGAAACAGTGGCTTACGCAGCAGCCTGACCTATAATGAACTCCAGAGTTCTAGTCTTAGAACGTAGAAAGACTGACAAAAAAAAAGAGAAACAGAATGAAAAGAAAGAAAGAAAGAAAGAAAGAAAGAGAAACACTCTTTAGTCATTACTCTTTCAAATGGAAAAGGCAAAAACAATTGACTGTCACCTTTCAATTCTGTCTGTATGTCTATGATCAAATTTGCTCTAAACTCGCATCCTCTTCCCCGTGGAATCTCACACACACACACAACACACACACACACACACACACACACACACACACACACACACACACACTCTCTCTCTCTCTCTTCTCTCTCTCTCTCTCTCTCTCTCTCTCTCTCTCTCTCTCTCTCTCTCTCTCTCATCCCCATGGCCTCCTCCTCCTCCCGTCAACAATCAGTTTTACTCCCATCCCAACTCATCCACTCTTCCCCCTCACTCTTCCTCCCTTCTCCCCACCAAAGCATCTCTCTCTCTCTCTCTCTCTCTCTCTCTCTCTCTCTCTCTCTCTCTCTCTCTCTCTCCTCTCTCTCTCTCTCTCTCCCTGTGTGTGTGTGTGTGTGTGTGTGTGTGTGTGTGTGTGTGTGTGTGTGTGTTACATAAATGGTGTGGCGTGGTGTGTGTGTGTGTGTGTGTGTGTGTGTGTGTGTGTGTGTGTGTGTGTGTGTGTGTGTGTGAGAAAGAGAGAGTTTGTGAGAGAGAGAGAGAGAGAGAGAGAGAGAGTGTGTGTGTGTGTGTGTGTGTGTGTGTGTGTGTGCGCGCGCGCGCGTATGTGTGTATATGTGTGTGTGTGTGTGTGGTGCGTAAATGGTGTGGCGGTGGGTGTGTGTGTGTGTGTGTGTGTGTGTGTGTGTGTGTGTGTGTGTGTGTGTGTGTGTTAGCGTCGCGGACCCCGGCTGGGAGGTCGTGGGTTCGAATCCCATCAGAGTCATGTGGGGTTTTCTGCCCCGACCGGCTCCTACCCAGAGTTGAGTTTGCTGCGGACTCAGTTGGGAAGACTGGGACCACACAGTCCAGTTTCATCCACTTAATGGATGCGTTTGTGAGACTGTTGCTCAAATTTCTTGACCAGCACTGCAGGTGCCTGTATCTCCCGGGCCTGGTTGACCCTGGAATATATTATGAAAGGAAGCGTAGAGTACAGCCCTGTCATGTAGTCTCAGACCGAAATGGAAATCGTTAGCATCATCTTAATCATCCTCATTGTCATCGATCAGCATAAAAAAAAAAGTCTCAAAATTCTGTGGCCTTCATGCCCTACTCTCATGGTGACCTCAATTTCGATGTCCTCTCTACGTCTGTGGCCTTGGTTTGGTTCCGTCGGGGTCACGGTATCGGCGAGTCCATGGGGGCTGTCGTTGGACGGACGTGGTGGCACCCTCCGGAGGGAGAGCTCACTCACGCCGGCTCCGCGACTAAGCAATTATTGTCGTCAGTAGGGGGCATAGTAGGTGGTGTCCTGTGTATGTTAGGCAGGCGCCACTGAACACCACCAAAGTGACTCGGCAGCAGTGCAATGTTTCCTCCAGTGGGTTGCCTCTTGACGACTTGACATTGACTGCTCACTGTGTATTGCCGGTGCCGGGGCTGTGGCGGGACCGACCGGGCTGTGGCTGTGGACGGGGTGTCGGAATGAGCGGCGGGGGTGCACTGCCTCTGAGGTGGTGCAGAGGTTGGGACAGCAAAAAAAAAAAAAAAACGACGATGCGGGAATGAACAGCGTTCTCGTCAGTCAAGGAAAACAACGAAGAGAGAATTCTGCGCTGGCCATGTCTTCTTCAGGAAACACCAAAAGGAGAAAAGATACATGTCTCATAACAATGATGTTGATACATTCATGAGAGAGAGAGAGAGAGAGAGAGAGAGAGAGAGAGAGAGAGAGAGAGAGAGAGAGAGAGAGAGAGGAGAGAGAGAGAGAGAGAGAGAGAGAGAGAGAGAGAGAGAGAGAGAGACAGACAGACAGACAGACAGACACACACACACACACACACACACACACACACACAGAGAGAGAGAGAGAGGGAGGGAGGGAGGGAGATGGGGGTGAAGGATGGAGAGGGAGGGCTGGGAGGTCGGCGACACATTAATTGACCACCCAGCACAGAACAAGCACGATCAAGTGAAGCTTACAAAACTTTCTCCAACTCCTCCAAAACTTACGCAGACACGCATTTTTTTTTTTCAAGTCTTCACCTCCTCCGCTCAGCAAACGACTTGAGCATCGCTGCAGGCTAGCTATTCAGACGCCCAATTCCGCCCGCAAGGAATGGACAAACTCCCTTTTTTTGCTGTTTCACAGTTGAATTCTTCCTTTAACCCCTGCTGCCCGCAGGAACCGGAGTGCAAGAAAACACGCCGAGATACTCCGCCCTCTCTTTTCCTCCATGTTCTGCTAGGACACTGGGTGATAGGCATCCCACACTGAGGGTTGAGAGACAAACTGCATAAGAGCAACAGCCTTGAGCTGTGTAGCTTTGCCGTGTGTTTGTTTTTTGTTTGTTATTTGTTCGTTTGGTGGTTTTGTTTTCTGCTCGGTCACAATTGTCAGTTTAGGGAAGGGAAATTTAGGAGGGATAGGGACCTTGGGAAGGAGGTGGAGGCGAAAGAATGGCTTGTGGTGACAGGACAAAAGTGCAACAGCTAAATGGTCGTATGGTTTGGAGGATGTCTGTTCATGGTTTAGAATGATGTTGTTCCATTGATGAGGCGATGCGGAGGGAAGTCAATTATGAGGTGAGAAGGAGCATGTTCCCACAGCGAGGCTAGGTGAACCATGCCTATGGTGAGGTGAGAGTGAGGATGTCCCATTAGTGAGCTGGTACCCATAGTGCTCTGACTGACCCATAGCATGGGGTACTAGCATTTCAACACGCCTTCGCCCGGTTTGTTAGCAACCTTCAATGCATCTCCCTGCCTCCATAACCCTCCACCCGACCCCACCCCACCCCCACCCTCACCCACTAAACCAGTCCCCCTCCTTGTCTTTTTTTGTGCGTGTCTCTCTCATTCACATTACAGTAGCAGCAGCAGTTTCGCTTCTGATACATGCATACACATGTACGTACTCACAGAGAGTGAGCGAGAGATATAGAGAGACAGAGGCAGGGACATAGAGAGAGACACAGAGAGAGACACACACACAACGAGAGAGAGAGAGAGACAAGACAAGACAAGACAAATAATTTAATGAACCGGGCCCATCCCATGTCAAAAGGAACAGTGGGGTGGGGGTAAAGTCAAAAGAAAATATCATGTGTGTCTAAACAAAATACGAAGTACTGACATGGAAGGAAGTCGAAGGAGGGGATGGGGAAGTGGGGGAGGGTGAAAAGCGTGAGGATGGTTTACGGTAATACAAATCACATAATATCTTGTGACTCAAACACGTGGATCAACAGCAAACAATTACATTCTATTACTTAAGGTAACTCGACCTCAGCTGAAGTGCCTTATTTATGTAAGATGCGACTGCGAATGAGTGACTGGGACTTGACAACAGCAACGCTAGTCTGAACATAGAGGGTTGATTGTAGAATTTTCGCGGTATATACTGCTCTCTGAGTGTTTGATATACTGGACAAATGAACATAAAATGTATTTCAGATTCATATGCATTTTGGCAGTTCGGGCAGTCAAAACAGTTACGCGTTGCTTCACAAAAACGATTTGCGTGGCACTTTAGCGGTGAAACACCAAGTCTCATTTCGCGTTAAATATTTTTTAAAGGTACTTTTTTTATAACAAGTAAATAATCACTGAGGCAATGGTTTTGTTTTAATAAAGAATATAAAACGAATAGCGCTCTTTCGTATTAATCTTACTGTTCCAGCCTTGGATATAACAGTCAATCAAACGTTGTCTAAATTCAGCCAGAAATATGTTCTCATTACCAACTCTTGGCATTCCCACGCAAATCCGAAACCATGGCGATACAGAGTGAAACAAATAGCAGTTACCCAGTTATTCTTATTATTGTAATGAAGATTACAGAGCATGTTGTAACATTTTCGAGGAAGGCGATCTCACACATTTTTGTTAGAGATAACCAATATTAATATTTCGAACATAAATATTTATAAATAATGGAAACCTCCCCGTTTCACCATACACAAGCACATTTGGTGTCTTCACACTGACGTTTAACAGTCTCTTAATCGCAAATAAATGTACCTGTTCAATGATTGAATAATCAGCGCTAAGACCCCATACTTCTGAACCGTATGTAAGTATGGGTTGTATCTGACAGTCAAAAAGCTTGAAGAACAGTTGAGGAGTTTGATTACCGAGGGACCAAAGTAGTCGTAAAATACCAATTACACCTTTCTTTGCTCTGTCAGCCATGTCCCTTAACGCATACGAAAAAGGACACACCTGTTGAAAAAATTACACCAAAATATTGTACTGGTTAACAATCTCTAAATACTGTCCATCGTAAAGCCATTTTCACGAGCGGCAAGATGGCTACCTTTTCTAAAGACAACCACTTTAGATTTATCCATATTTACTATCAGTCCAAGTCTTTTCGCAGTGTTACATAAAATAATTATTTAGTTGCTGCTGCAAGCCAATTACAGTATACGACAACAAAATTACATCGTCAGCAAAAAGCAGAATCAGTATTTGTATTTGTTCAGGTGTAAGTGTTATGCCATGTTTTCCTTTTTTTGACTAATGTCATTTGCCAACTCATTAATAAAGAGGAAAAAAATAAAACAGGGCTACAAATATCTCCTTGTTTTAGTCCCTTGGGGCACATGAAAACGTCTGTAAGTTCACTACCAGCACGAACTTTTGCTTTGACAATGTTATACATACTTTGGATAGCTTTATACATTTTGCCACCAATGCCGTTTTTTCTTAGAATGGACCATAAACAGCGTCTATCAACAAAATCAAATGCTTTTTTGAAATCAATAAATGCACAATATAACTTTCCATGATTGCCAAACTGTTTTTGAATTAATGATAAGAGGGTAAATATGTGATCAGTTGTGCTATATTTGTGTCTAAATCCAGCTTGGGCCTCGTTTAACAATTTGTTATCCTCTATCCAAGAAGTTAAACGTTTATTTAGAATATAACTGTAAAGCTTTCCACAGACGTTCAATAAGGAAATACCTCTGTAATTATCCAGTGAATTTATATCACCTTTCTTGTACACTGGCTGTATGATGGCTTCTGATCACCCGAGTGGAAAAGTACCTGATCAAAAATATGTGTTGAAGTACTTCTTTAAAAACAGTCCAACCTCTGGGTCTGCATATTTATAAAATTCTCCCGAAAACCCGTCTGGACCGGCTGCTGTTGTTGTTTTTTAAAGCAGAAATTGCATCAAGAACTTCCTGGTATGAGATCTCCTCATTTAGTACATTACAGTCAGTATCCACGCTAGAACATGCATCCAAATGGTAACAATTAGGCAACGTCTCGTTATGTTAATACCAGGGCAATCTTGGTTAAATACATCTGAGAAATGAGTCAACCATTCAGCAGCAGCAATAGAATTCTGGTTTATTGGTCTGCCTATATAGTTTTTCAGAGTACTCCAGAACTTCTGGGGATTGCTCGCATTATCTTCCAGTAATCTAATTGTCTGCTTTTTATTGTCCACCTTCTTTTGTTGTAGCAAACTTTTTTATAATCACTCCGTTTGCTCATGTACGATATTCTCAGGATGTCTATTTCCGTATCCGATATATTTTGTTCCCTTTTATTTTTTCTTGCTTTCCTTAATATTCTAAGGGAGTGTCTCGCCGCTTGACGTTGTTGTTTGCATTCAGAGTCAAACCAGGGGTTGTTGCTGAAACTCCCCATGACAACAGTCTTCAACATGGGATTTGCTGCGCTACCGATGATTTCGTAAAACTTGCAGAGCGCCTTTTCTGTATCCAAACTAATTAAATCATAAGCTTCCTTAAACATTAAAGAAATCTTTTCAGTCTTGAAAGCATCCAAATATTCCTGCAATTTATGACAGTCCCATTTATACATCTGAATGGTAGCTCTTTTTTTTAAATATATGTACGTTTACTTTTTACGTTCTTAAATTTAAACCCAAGTTCTACAGGCATATGTTTTGATTCGATTCTTTGACCGACATTCAGGTTACCAGCCAAGTCAAAAATGCGTCTCGATACTATGAAATAGTCTATAGTACTAGAGCCATTGTGAGCAACATAAGTATAATTTCCATCCATGTTTCCAGATTTTACCCCATTCAGCAGGATCAAATTAAACTGTTCACAAACTGTTATTAAATAACTGTTATTAAAATAACGACCAAAAGCATTCACCACGACGTCATCTGAAATCCGTTGGTATGGATCAGTCCCATCATATGTTACACTATCAGTGTCACTAGCATCACAGAGCAGTTCATCCTCACTAGCATTTTCACTGCCAGTCCTCGCATTCAGGTCGCCCATGATTATCAATGGCACATCACTGTAACACATTGCAGAACATCCAGAATACAATGTTCCAAAAGAGAAACTCCATTATAGATATCTGTATCAGTATAGTATGGACTGTGTTGGGGAGGTAGGTATACACCAATCAAAATACAATCTGAATCCAGTCCTGTAAGTTGCTTGGAGAGTTTAAGAACGATGCAGTTGTCATATTCTATGTCAATTCGAGAAACAAAGGATGTAAAACTGTTTCTTTATCAACAAAACTACTCCTCCACATAGTCGGACTGTGCGAGCATCGGAGACTCTCACAGCACTTGAAATAAAAACATCGTACATCGAAAACAGGTGGGAAGGGAATTTGTTTGTGAATGTTTCTGTCAGAACAATCAAATCGAATTTTGTCAAATAGCATCGCATATCTACTTCGTAAATTGTATTTATTCCTTCAATATTATACGTTAAGCATGAAAAATGATGGGACAGATTACTCTTGCAGTGTTTGACATGACCAGGGCCGAATTGCTATATAGGCTACTGGAAGCAGGATTGAAAACAGTCTTTCTTCTTGGAGGAGTGGGTTCCCACACTTTGGAAGGTGTCTGTAAGATGTATCTGTTTACATTTTATTTTACTGCGTGTAAGGGGACCACGCGCAGGGGTTGTGGTACGTACGGGTGTTTCATTTTCAATAGTCATGTTGGTGGTATCTAGTGTCTGGTTGGGGACGGGGCTGTCCTGTGACTGACAACAGGGGGACAGGGACATCTTATTCTGCCCACTCTCCGTGCAGTCCCATGGGTCGATCACTTGCTTCACCAGGGTCTGGCTGAGGTCATGTTGGGACTCCGGAGAGTCTGGAGTTGAAGGTAGGAATGATACAGGTTCAGACGGGCGTTGTGACTCGTCGTTCTGTCCACAGCCTGAGTCAGCATGGACAGTTCCGGGAGTTTTGGAACGGTTCACATACTCTGGGGAATTTGACGAGCTTAAATAAGTGTCAAGTCTGGTAGATAGCACTGTGTCTGCCGCTGACACGTCATCTGTGGTGGAGTGCTGCGCCAGGAGAGGAACCGGTAGTTCCAGAGCAGTGGGTGACTTCACAGTTGAAGAATATGACGTTTTAGTCGCCGCTGTCTCTCTCCGGAGTCGGGGGAACTCATCAACACTGTAAAAATCTGGGACAGGCTCTGCTATTTGATCTTGTCGCTGGGTTGTCATCTTCTCTTTGTGTGTTTACGTCCAGTGTGCGTCTCCCACAGTGTGGGTCTCCAGGTGAAGCCGTTTCTTTTCCCGTAGATGCAGGGAGTTGTTAAAGAAGTCGTCTTCACTCCTATCGTCTGTCGGGAGACTTCAATGACCGAGTTCTGGTCATATCCGTTTCTCTGATGGATGTCCTCTTTTCTCCTTTCCTCTGGCTGACTAGGATGTCTGTCTTTGTTTGGGGGTCTATCATCGTGTCTGTCTTTGATTGGGGATCTGTCATGTTGTCTGTCTTTATCTCGTTCACTGTCTTTGGAGTGTTGTCTGGTTTGGATGTCTTTCTGATGTTGACTATCGCGTTTGCCGTCATGGCCACTTTTGTCCTGATTTCTGGGCTTGGGAAGGTCAATTTCTTCCTGTCCGTCCGAACAGTAGTGTCTGTCATCTTGTCCACTGTGCTGTCTGTGGTTATTTCTGTCACTCTCCTCTCGTCTGTCCGTCTCCTGTTCTGAACGTCCACCTTGAATGCGTTGACGGCTGTTGACGTCACGGTAAAAGTCATTTTGTGCACTGTAACGTAGACGCCCATTGTAAAAGAAGGCTCGTTTTCCTGCCCTTTTTTTCTTTTTGAAGGATGTCGTTCTGTCTGTCCGTCAGATCTGAGGCTACGCGGATGTTTAAAGTGTCAGCCATGTCTTTCCTGCTGCCATGGTCCTGCAGAACATGAAGCTTGTCTCTCCACCTGTGCATCGTGGCGATGATGGGTCGGGGACGTTGACTGTCTTTCTTTGGGGGGCCTAGACGGTAGGTTTTGTCCACATCTTCAGTAGACCATGTCTTGCTGGGGTAAAATCTGTTCAACATCTGGACAACTTGCCGTACACAGTCGAATGGATTCTCAGTCTTGCTTTCAAACACATTGAAAAATTTGATATTGCAAGCCCTTGAGGAAGCTTCAGTTTGTCTAGTTTGTCGTCAATGGTAACGCCTTTTTCTGCGAAGTGGCCATTCCAGTCCAGGAGTTCTCTACACTGATTTTCCAAAGCTTCGCTCTTGGAAGAAAGGTACTTCACATCTTCTTTCAAGATGTCGTTTTCCACCTGCCAGGATTGACACCAGTCCATCATCTCAGAGAGGGCGCTGGACGTGGCTGATCCCGTCCCTGCCTGTGACTGTGTGGAGGTCGGGGTCTGTATCTGACTGGAGTGGGCGAGAGATTCATTTCCTTTTTCATCATGTCATTTTCTTTTTGCAGTGATTGACACCAATCATACAAGACGGTAATATTCTCTCTTGCCATTTAATGATGCTCGTGTGACTCCTGCAGCTGCTGTGTTCTGCTGGCCATCGCTTGGTTCACAGCATCTCTCAGCTCCATGTTTCTCGCCCGCAGAGAATGGCACAACGTCTCCACGTCTTCCACAGATCTGGAGTGTGTTGAATGGAAACATTTGCATTTGTTCAATCGCCTGTCCCGTGTTTTCAGAAAGACACATCAAGCCTTCTTTCAACTCTCTGAGAGTGGGCGAACAGTTACCATGCAGGCCTGTGTCTGCAGAGTGCATTCTGTGTCTCATTACTCCGTCTGTGAGCGGTGGGAATGTGTTTCGCGAGCCGGAGGCAAGATTTCGGACACTACCGGCATTGCGATTGAAATGATTTCCAAAGAGACCCCCTTTCTGAGACCAGGGGCCAGTCCAGCTCCTTCCCGTAAAAAGGGGAGTTTTCTCTGCCGGTGAGGACAGAGTTTTCTCTGTATGGAGATGGAGGACCAGGGTTACTCTCCACATCCATACATTCAAGGAGGAAGTGTGCTAGAAACACGCCAAAAAAACAAAGCAGTCAAAACACCAAATCGGGCGCGCCTGTTGTTGGTTTTCCTGATCGCCTGAATGTCATTTGCTTAAAAAAGAAATGCGCACAGTCTGTTTTAATGTCGATAAAACGCGCTGTACAGAAGTCAGCACTGTTGGGTATGAAACGCACACCTCTCACCTTTGAACTTGCAGGTTGTTGTCTCTTCCATGAAGCATTGAAAAGTCCAGTAAAACAGACCACTTTGGACACGCAGATCGATGAAACTTGAAGGCATGATAGACTATATTTTGATCTGGTACTGCTACAAACTGTAAGCTAATTGTTGACTCCCAATCCTCTCTAATTAACGAAACAAAATTATTTTTCCACGGAGCTCCGACAACAGCGTCTCACCCGTGAACACACCTCTCTCAGAGAGAGAGAGAGAGAGAGAGAGAGAGAGAGAGAAAGGAAGGGGGTGGGGGTGAGATAAGAAAACTAAAGACAGTCCAATCCTGGAATGCATGTCCTAATCTGATCTGAACCTAATGCTGACTTGAGCGAGCCTAGCAGAAGCATCGGGGTAGGGGTAGGGTGTGGAGAGAGGGGATAGCAAGAAGGGGTCGGGGGGGGGGGGGGGGGGGGAAAGCAAAGAAGAAGAGAGGGACTGAGTACAGCACCATCTACACATCATCTGTAATGCTTGCTCTTGGTGTTGAAGTTGTTCTGTGAAAATCAGGAGGATGAGGGTATGAGGAGATGGGGGGACTTTGCTCTCTCTCTCTCTCTCTCTCTCTCTCTCTCTCTCTCTCTCTCTGTGTGTGTGTGTGTGTGTGTGTGTGTGTGTGTGTGTGTGTGTGTGTGTGTGTGTGTGTGTGTGCAGGGAGAGGAGGGGACACGGGAAAGGGAGGAGGGAAGGGGTCAGGATACCATTTTGTATTTTGAAAACATGGCTGAGAAGAGGGGTGGGGAACAGATCCTTACCTGTATTGCCACCAGCTAAACAGAAAATAGATGGGCAGAGCAAATGGACTGTTTCTACCCACCCACCCACCCACCCCCCCTGCATTTCTTCTTCTTTTTTTTTTTTTTTTATTTTGACATGCCTCAACTTGCCGCGAGTGACAGGGTGTGGGGAAGCACGTGCTGGGCTGTGAAAATAGGACAGGCATTTCGCCCAGGTCTTCTCCCAAGTTGGCGCGGGAACAGCTCCCGTGTAGTGACGGTAAAGTTGTTTCCCCTTCTCCCAAAATGGAACCTGGGACATGCATGGGAGCGCAACTTTGGGGGGGAGTTTGAAAAAGAGAAAAACGTTTCTCATGCTTCATTTAGCAGGAGCGGATCTGTGCTAGATTGTTCAGGTAGAAAGACTTAATCTTGTTTTGTCTGTCTGTCCGTCTGTCTGTCTGCCTGTCTGTTTGTCTCTCTCTCTCTTTTCTCTCTCTCTCTCTCTCTCTCTCTCTCTCTCTCTCTCTCTCTCTCTCTCTCTCTCTCTCTCTCTCCACACACACACCACACACACACACACACACACACACACACACACACAGCGATCAGGTATTTCAGTCCCAGAAGTGGTCATGATTAGAATGATGCCACCTTTATTCCGGACAAACTAATAGCATATCAAGTTACCAGGATTTGATGCTGTAGGGAAGGAGAGAGGGGGGGGGGGGGGGGTGGGAAGGTGGGAGGGAGAAAGACAGGGAGTGGGGGGTGTGAAGCGCTGACAAGGAATTCATACAAAGTGACAATCAGCTTTCTTGAAATCACACTGAAGTTTGATAGAATGGAAAAGCCCTGGGTAAACGTGTCACAAATGAAGCCAAATAGTATAGTCAGCGTGAATGACTTCAGTCTGATTTCTTCCCTTTCCTTCATTCTCTTCCCTTCAAACGACGAAAATCGATTTTTCGTCCTCCGGGTAGACACAGGCTAAAGAATGCTATTTCATCGGTGACATTTCTGTTCAGGACCTCCCTCTATCTTTCGTAAAATAATGTCTCTCTCTCTCTGTCTCTCTCTGCCTTTGTCTCTCTCTCTCCTCTCTCTCTCTCTCTCTCTCTCTCTCTCTCTCTCTCTCTCTCTCTCTCTCAATGCTGTCATTATTCATTGTGAAAGCAAGTTACTGGAGGCACTAGTTGACGGTTCCAGTGGAACGCCAAAGGCCATTTAAGAGAGAAATGGCATTTGTTCCTTTCTTTCCTGCTTTTTTTTAAAGTTTATTTTCATCTTTCTTTATTTCTTTCTTTCTTTCAGGAGTTTAAACCTTAAAACTGTTGCTCTCTTCTTTCCGTCCTCCGTTTTGTTTTTCTCATTCTTTTGTTAACTTAGTTTTTCTTTCCTTCGAGGGTTTTTTTTTTCTGTCACAAACTCACGCCGTTCGCTTGTCCCTGCTCTTTTGTCAACTTTCTCTCTCGCTCCCTGCCCCCCCCCCCCCCCCCCCCCCCCCCCCCCCCCCCCCCCCCAAACCCTACACACTTTCCATCCAGTTCTAATGCTCTTTCCCATTACTCAACTCCCTCTCTGTCTCTGTCTCTCTCTGTCTCTGTCTCTCTCTGTCTCTTTCTCTCTGTCTCACACTCAGTCACACACACACACACACACACACACACACTACTTTAACTTTTTAGTCTCCCCTTTCTTCATCTCCCCCAGTTGCACAGTGCAATCCTATTCCCTCCTGGGTTCATGTTTCGTCATTAGTCTCTTGACGTCATATTTCAGGGGCTAGGATAAAAGGTGAGAAAGACGGTGGTGGAGGAGCAGGGAGGGGCGTTGGGGTGAAGGTCGGGGAGGGGGTGGGGGGCTGGGGAGGCAAAGTTTGATTCCGCTCTTGTGTCTTCAAGTCAGACACATGCGGAGGTATGTTAGAGTGACATTCCTGTCAGAGCTGTTCGCCATCTCTCTCTCTCTCTCTCTCTCTCTCTCTCTCTCTCTCTCTCTCTCTCTCTCTCTCTCTCTCTCTCTCTCTCTCTCTCTCTCGTCTTCCTCCTCCTCCTTTTTCTTTAAGTTCTTTGTGTTTTATTTTATCTGAGGAAGATTTAAGATTTTTTTCTTCGTTTTGAATGCTCTCTCTCTCTCTCTCTCTCTCTCTCTCTCTCTCACACACACACACACACACACACACACCACAATGTTTTACCCCCCCCCTCCCCCCTTTACTCCATCTCTCTCAACGTCTCATCTTATTTTTTTTTCCCCTTCGTTTCTTTGAAACCACGGAAATCCCGTGTCGGTGAGGTCAGTCGGCTCATGGCGATTGCGTGTTGACCTCATTAAGGAGGACGGCATGGCCTGGGGCCGTGTGATGGCATTTCAAACCCCGTTACGCTGCATGGCGTATTTCGTCACTTCCTGTGCTCCTGTGACGTGATCATTTGTGTTGACATGTTATATCCGCTGTGAAAGGGATGATGGGGGTAGATCGGTGGCGGTTTGCTGGAGGGTGTCCAACAAATATTTTGCTTTGACGTGCCTTGAAGCAAATGTATAATGCCCTTTGTTTAGTTACCCTTGCTTGTTTTTTTTGTTTTTTTTCCTGGTTTGCATTTCATGTTCTTCTTCATTTCTTCTCTTTCTTTCTTTTTTTTTTTTTTTTTGACAGTGAGAATGCGCGCGCGTGTGCTCGTGAGATAGAGAGAGAGGGGGTAGGAGAGAGAGAGAGGGGGGGTAGAGAGGGAGTGATAAGGGAGAGAGAGAGAGAGAGTGAGGGATGGAGATGGAGAGAAAGGGGCTTAGAGAGGGGGAGGAAGAGAGAGAGAAAGACAGACAAAACTGACACAGAGACAGAGAGCGAAAAGACAGAATGGAGACAGAGAGGTGGGGAGGCTGATGCACAGAAAGAGAGAGAGGCAGACGGACAGACAGAAACAGAGAGAGAGAGGGAGAGGAGGGATGGTAGAGAGAGAGAACGAAAAGATGAACAGACAGAGAAGAAGACAGAAAAATAGGTACGTAACCGAATTCTTTGTGCTGGTGTGTGTGTGCGTGCGTGCGTGTGTGCGTGCGTGCGCACGTGTATGTGTGTGTGTGTGTGTGTGTGGTTGGGCTGTGTATGTTTTAAGAGAGCAAGAGCGAGAAGCAGTACATGGTTAGTGATAAGATTTCGTGTCAGACCCTTTTTTAATTGCTTACTTGTCTCGTACTTGTAGTTCTAATTTTGGCGTTTTTCGTGTTACCTAATTCTGCTTTTACGTCGCTAACAGCTCTGAGATGATCCCCGAGGTTAGACACAGCGTGACTTAAGAGAGGGGTCTCTCTCTCTCTCTCTCTCTCTCTCTCTCTCTCTCTCTCTCTCTCTCTGTGTGTGTGTGTGTGTGTGTGTGTGTGTGTGTGTGTGGTGTGTGTGTCCAGGACTAGCTGGAACTTACCCCCCCCCCCCCCACCTAGTTGGAACTGACCCCCCCCCCCCCCCCCCCAGTCATCTACATTGTACAAGGTACACAGGCACTCAGCACACACTAATTAGCTGTAAAAATAGTTAAAATCTTTGATATACATTAAAGTGACCAATGGTCAGTGACAACACTGACCACTGGTTGTCTGCATTGCACAAGGTATACAAACACACTCATGAGACACTGATTAACTGTAAAATAGTCGAAATATCTGATTTACGTCATAGTGACCAGTGGTCAGTGGCACTGACCACCAGTCGTCTGCATTGTACAAGGTACACAGGTACTCGGGAGACTATAATTAGCCGTGAAATAGTTAAAATCTCCGATTTACGTCGTCATAATGACCAGTAGTCAGTGGCACTGACCACAAGTAATCTACATTGTACAAGGTACACAAGCATCGGGAAACACTAATTAGCTGTTAAATAGTTAAAATCTCTGATTTACGTCATAATGACCAGTGGTCAGTGGCAATGACCACTAGTCATCTGCATTGTACAAGCTAAGGTACACAGGTACTCAAGAGACTAAATAGCTGTAAAATAGTTAAAAGAGGCAAACCGGGATGAAGCAACAACGGTACTTGGTCAAAACGACACGTGGTCACAACGACATTTTGTCACAACTACGCTTGGTGTGTATTGGCACTTGGTCACATTGGCATGTAGCCATCTTTCTTTCCCACGCATGTACGGGCGTACTCACACACCCGAGTATTGCCCCACGCATATAAGCTAGCGCGAGAAATGTTAATACGTATCTGTTAGTGAACCAGGGTGTGTGTGTGTGTGTGTGTGTGTGTGTGTGGGGGGGGGGGGGGGGGGGGGGGGGGGGGGGGGGGGGGGGGGGGCGGGGTGCGAAGGTGGGTTGGGGAAGTAGGAGGTCCATTTATTGAGAACAGTCTAGAACTACACTTTGTCTAAACCAACTGACTGTATATAGGAAGTGGGAGAGGAGGGGGTGAATATGCAGGCTAACACATTTTATTTTAAGGCGGATGTGCGTGTTGGGAAAAGGCAGAGGAAAACCCTGAATAACCTTCTCTTGTTTGAAGGGTGGGGTGGGTGGAAGAAGATTCCAAATAGTCCTAGACTGACCCGCGGGGGTAAGTTCCAACTAGGGGGGTAAGTTCTAGCTAGTCCTAGAATGACCCCCGGGGGTAAAAGAAGGCTAGCCCAGACTTACCCTGGGGTAAGCTCCAGAGGGGGGTAAAAACGGGCTGTTACACCGGCACCAATTCCGCTCAGGAGTTGACGAAATCCATTTTCTATTTCACAGTCAAGCACCTTCTTAAGTCCTGCTACTCGCAGCTCGTTTAAGCCCGCGAAAACAAGCCTGGATGTGTTTCAGTATGGAAGCTGATTTTATTCAAAAGGTCGTAATTACTGTCTTCACGATCAAAAAAGATTTTCCCCCTAGAAAACCGTGATAAGTTTGCTTTTCGTTCACACTTTAGAGAGAAAGTTAATTGTGGCATGAAAAGAAAGTTGTTTTGCAAGAAAACAAGAATCTTCATGCGAAAGCAATTGCAATTACGTGATGCGATTATTTTCTGTGGAGCTTCGAAATAGTACAGACAGTAGATATGAGTCAAAAGAAAAAAATCCTTTCGACCTTAGTAAACCATCAAGAGTGAAAAAAACAATAGGGTATGTTGTAGTCATTTCACATTTCTGCGCCTTTCTGCCTCAGGTCCCACTACCGGACATCAGCCACATGATTCCAGTAATAGCAGTGTGCATGAACATTCGTCGTAGTCACCTATCTTTTGTATGACTATCATTCCTCTGTATTCGTGAGTCATAATCATTGTTTTCAGAGGCATCAGGTTTGACCATCCCATCAGGTGGAAACGGAAAATAAGCGGTAATTATGAAGCAACAACATAATAATGATAATAATGTTAATTTTTGAAGCGCTTATTCTCTAAATGGTTAGGGTTCTAAGCGCTTTACATATATATATATAAATGCTCTCGTTTACACAACGGGCTGCCTACCTGGTTAGTGCCGACTGAAGAGCTGCCTGCCGGTGCATCATTCAGTCGTTTCCCGTGTTATCCAGTCAATATTGTGCAATCAGTTTCCTTATTTCCTTCATTCTTTCCATTTCTCACGCAGGGTGCATGCTATGTGTAATGTGTCATCCATACCAACGGCTAAACTGGCCTTCTCTTCCGAAAGTTGGTGATGGGATTTTACGTGTGTGCAAGATGTTGTGCGTGCGTTCACACACGGAAACTCGGTTTATAGTCTCATTCAAAGGACTGTATGGGGAATGGAGTCAGAACCAATGTTAACTCTGAGGGAAAAATCCCCCTGTACCGAAAATCGAATCCGCAACCATAGGATCACGAGTCCGGCGCTCTGCCAACTGAGCTATTCCGGCCCCCGTCTGTAATCATCAGCATTTTTGTTGAAAAAAATGACTTTAAGTGAACGGTCATTCCTGGTTTTTTTTTTACACTAGAAAGGTCCCGTAGTCTGTCCTTACATTGTCTATTAACCTGGAGACTGAGGGGGTTGGGCTATCTGGAGTAGTCTTTAGGAATGGAGTCTGCATATTCATCAAGCCAGGATCTATGTCACTTGTTTGGCACAGCCATTAGGGTCTGACTTGACGATTTCCGTCAGAATAAGAATAGGACCTACTATACAGAATACTTTATTATTCTCTAGTTAGGAGACGATCAGTGGCGATGCAAGCGATCCATTCAGAAGAAAAATGCACACGTGTACGAAAGCAATCACAGACTAATAAAACAATGCAGTTAATTTTCCATGATGATGACAGATTTTGAAACAGTATGTAGCAGAGATAAATGAAACAAAGCACAAAGACGATAACCTTAATCCATTAGTACATAGCAATTTTCTAAACATGAATTCATGAATATATAACCGTGTATTTTTAGTAACACTATAGCACACACGTGCATAAATGCAGGCGCGTGCACGTGCATACACACACGCATACACACACATAAACGCGCACATGCACACGCTCATCTACACGCATTCACACATGCAATAAAACACATGCAATAAACGCATTCACACATGCATACATACACGCATGAACGCACTCACACACACACGCACGCACAAAACACACACACATGTCAAACGCATGCGTGCGAGCACGCACATATACGCATATGCGCAAACACACACACACACACACACACACACACACACACACACACACACACACACAGACGCGCGCATACACACGCGCGCGCGCGCACACACACAAACACACACACACGCACGCACACATACACATATGCACATATCAACACACACACACACACACATACACACACACGCACACACACACACACATGCTCACATTGAAAAATGCACACGCATGCACACACTCATGAACATGCCTGTGATCATCCACATGCACATACAAACACTCACACACACACACACACACACACACACACACACACACACACACACACACACACACACACACACACACACACACACACGCCACAAACACAACACAACACACACACACACAGACACACAGAGATACAGACTCTTTTGCTAGAGACGCAGTGCAAGGTTAAAGACCTCTTCTGAAATGGACCCCCAGACTCTGAATTATTCCTGGTATGCAACTATCTCCCAAGCTCCAGGGAAGGAAAGTTCTGCAAAACAATCTTCTGCAGCCTTCCTGTTTACCTCCAGAACTTCGAGTCCTATTTCAACCACCGATAGAAGGGCACGTGATAGACAGTGACTGCACGCCATCCTGACATACCGAGTGGGAGGACCAGAGACAGAGTGCTGAAGTACAAAAGCAGCAATTTGGTTCCAATGGTGACATTTCACGTGCCAGATGAAAATGAGTTCGAAAGAGGCATCATGAAATTATGGTATCTGTTTTTGGTTTTTTGTTTTTTTTGTTTCTGTCTGTTTTAAGTGTGACTTGTGTCCATATGAACCTGATCGCGTACATGCGTTTATCCACGTACATATAAGCCAATCCAACTCTCTCTCTCTCTCTCTCTCTCTCTCTCTCTCTCACACACACACACACACACACACACACACACACACACACACACACACACGCTCACACACACAACACACACACACACACACACACACACACACACACACACACACACACACATACACACACACACATACGGCATGCGCGTACGCACGCACACACACACACACACACACACACACACACACACACACACAACCACACACACACACACACACTTCGCCATAGAGTCATAAACACAGACTTCGCCATAGAGTGAAGTAAAAGAGGTAACAACTGCTCTACTGTGCAACAAAAGTTCCACTGTGAAGTGCACGTGTTTATACAAGTGGGGTCCTTTTTGCCCCAACACACCCAAGGCAACAAAAGTTCCAAACAACAATTATTCACGTGCAGTCTCGTAAGAGGCGTCTGTTTCCTTCGGAACCTGGGGTCCTGTGGGTTTTCAGCGGCCAAAACAGGGCACGTGATGACCGGTATAATTGCACAGAGTCCTGACATACTTGGGGGAACCTGGGGACCGGAGACGTGATGAGTAATTGCCTGGGTGCACAAACAACAATTTGGTTCCAACAAGTGACATTTCACGTGCGGCTTGAAAACTGATCTCGTAAGAGGCGTGTGAATATGATCTCTCATCTTCGCGCGTTTTGTCAACACAATGTGTTTTGCTGGCGTGCGTGCATGCACACTGACTGACTGAAAACAGTTCATTGACAGATTAACATTTAGTTGTACTGCATAAAAAAAAAAAAACATTTTTTAATGTCAGTTTTTTTTTAAGAAAAAAAAAAACTCATACACGCACGCACGCACGCGCGCACGTGCTTGCGTGCATGCAGACAGACAGACAGACACACAAAACGCACGCACACACGCACACTTACACACACACACGCGCGCGCGCGCACACACACACACACTTCAGAATGTTTGAGCTCTTCTTTTTAAAACATTGAATACAGAACGTTCATTTTTGTTACTGACGACGTTACTATTGCTCACAAATTGTACCCATTTAACTTCGCTTAGTCTTCAATCTTCCCTTTTGGTTTCGTCACGGACGAAACTGCAGAATCAAATAGTTTCAAGCTGTGTGTTTAAATGATTCTAAATTCAATTTAATGACAAAAATACTTATTTGATTATTAAGTTCAAAGTACTTTATAAGGGGCTGCTTAAACGGATTTTCCCCCCACCCATTTAAACTATGACACTACCGTTAAATAGCTGGATTCCAGAGCATCTGTTGATACAGTCCCCTGCTCTAGGAGAAAAACAATTGATCGAACAGGACTGTGAGAAAAGCACAACCTAACTGACGAGACTAGTCTGTCTTCTTGGCCACTGCCGAATCCAAGTGCAAACTGCTGTCCGACAGTGGAAATCGCGTCAATGTCATTAACAGTCTTTGAATTGTTTGTGTTAAAATTGAAATCAGTGTTATATATAAACTCGACTGTGGTGACAATAGTGTAACAGCTTAAAGAATTTGGATTTCAGCGAGAAAAAAAAGTAAAATTATGCGATCATAAGGATTTATTCACGATGAAGTTTATATATAAGACTCGAGCTCCGGTACTGTTTTTTTTTTTTTTTTTTTTTTTTTGAGATGATACTACTTAATCACATTCGCTGACATGATTGACACACACAGGGCCATAGATGGGGCTGTGAAAAGGCCAACAGACTTTCGTTCGTTATTGTGGTGGCTGTTACGCCATTGTCTCCGGTAAGTAGTCTCTGAGTCACTGGCCACCATGTTGTAGTGAGCTGGCAGCTTGAGATAGGCATCTGCAATGAAAGACTGTAAAGAGTGGGGTGCTCTAGATGGCAATGAGAACATAGGATACCAATGGGATTGCACATGCGTCATGTTGCTAGGTGGACCGCCGCAAAGAGGAAGCAAACTGAAACGTACGCAGAGAAACGATGGGTTTCACTTTTATTTCCTTTTATTGTTATCTCTTTTCATTCTGCTTTATGGCGATTTCAGTATAAACAAAAGGACGTGCCGATCAGTTCTAACCTTGTTCTTAATCTGACGTCTGACTTTGGCTGTTTGAACTGTTTGTGTAGCCTACCTTTTTTTGTAAATTAACGGTTGTTCTCGTTAGCCACGCATTAGGCAAATGCAAGAGGCTCAGATGCCGATGAATTGTCTTTCGTGCACAGTTCACATTCACAAGGTGGGCGGGAGAGAAACTGACTAGTTGATCTAGTTCATGCTGAAGCAAGCTTCTTTTATGGGCCTAAAACGAAAAGACGGAAGAAAAAGCAAAGGTCGTGTGAGCCTACATCTTCTCTCTGTCTGTCTGTCAGTCTGTCTGTCTCTGTCTCTGTCTGTGTCTCTCTCTCTGACTTTATTATCTTTCTATACTTATTTCTCTTTCTTTTTATCCCCCCCCTCCCCATCCCTTCCTTTTTTTTTTTTTTGTTTGTTTGTTTGTTTGTTTATTTTTTGTTTTTCTCTGCGCATTTCACTGTGCTTTCCAAGGTTCCTTGGCATCTTGTAGAACGCTTGTTACAAAGAGTCTCTCTGCACAATTATGGAACACAGTTTGTGCCATC
This sequence comes from Conus betulinus, assembly GCA_016801955.1. Classification (NCBI taxonomy): domain Eukaryota; kingdom Metazoa; phylum Mollusca; class Gastropoda; order Neogastropoda; family Conidae; genus Conus; species Conus betulinus. The sequence goes on from JADBJO010000838.1 coordinate 336,557, forward strand.
CTTTCTTGCCGATTTCTGTCCACACAAAACGATGATAATAATAAGGTTAGTGGAAAGTAAAAAGGGTTAACAACAAGTACAAGAACAACAACAATAACGAAACACATTAAAAAAAAAGGGGGCTGTTAAGAAAAGAAGAAGAAGAAGAAGAAAGAAAAAAAAGAAAAAAGAGAAAAGAAACTACCCATAAGCGGGGAGGGGGTGACGAATAAGGGGTTGGGAACATGGGGGAGGATGATCAGGACAGAAATCCTTAAAGAAAACAAAAAGAAGGAGGAAGAGGAGGAGAACAAAATTTCACTGAAAATAATATGAACAGAAACTTCATATGTCAAAGTCAGTCAACGACTTCAAAATTTAATTTTGCGATGGTTTATAAATAAGCTACGTATCTGCTTTTTAATATCAAAATATACCAAATATGTGTGGGTGTGCACATGCGCATGCACTCTCTCGCTTGCTCGTTCGCGCACGCGCGTGTATGTGTGTGTGTGAGTGTGAGTGTGTGTGTGTGTGTGTGTGTGTGTGTGTGTGTGTGTGTGTGTGCGCGCGCGCGCACTCGCGTTCGTGCATGTTTGTGTGTGTATGTGTGCGTGCTTGCGTGCGTGCGTGCGCATATGTGTAGGTGTGTGTGCGTGTTTGCATATGCGCCTGTGTGCATGTGAGTGTGCCCGCGCACCCAGGTGTCAATATGAGTACATAAATGTGCGGGAGATGTAAAAAGGGATAATAAAAAAGGTAGAAAGAGAGAGAGAGAGAGAGAGAGAGAGAGAGAGAGAGAGAGAGAGAGAGAGAGAGAGAGAGGACGAGAGACAGAAAAAAAAAAGAAGAAGATGAGAGGAGGAGGAGGAGAGAGAGAGAGAGAGAGAGAGAGAGAGAGAGAGGGGGGGGGGGGGGGGGGGGAGGGGAGGGAGAAGCGGGGGAGGGGCATTTTCAAAATCCATCTGCATGCGACACTTCAGGAGTCACAAACAAACACAGCGTGAACATTTTTCTCTTTTTTTTTCCACTCTCATACTTGTTGTTCAAAAACTTTCATGCACACAATTTCGGGTCTTCGTTAAAAGCGCTATAACTCAAACCAGCGATCCGGGCCACGACTGCCCATTTTGTCCAAGGAAACGACCAAATCCTTTCCTTCTCCGCTATTTCACAGCTAAGTTTGTTCTTCAGCTCGTTTGACGCTGGAAGTGTTTGGCCCAGGGGGGGAAACTGCATGCCAGGTTGTCGAAATCTGTCGGCCTATCTATTTTTCTATCAGCCCGGATACTGTGAGTGATGGGATGTCTGCACTAGTTGAGGGGTGGACGGGAGTGGGGGCGGATAGTATACAGGTTGGCGCGGGGGGTGGTGGGGGGGGGGGGGGGTAGAGGGGAGCTGTTGACTGTTGACTTACGGGTGGGGGTGGGAGTTGTTGGGAGTTGTTGGCGAGGATCAAGCCAGGATAACGCCGGTTTGTTGGCTCACTTATCGTCATCCATTCCAGAGGATTTGTCTCGGGCAGCAAGGTGAGCTGGGAGGATAATTAGGTGAAGGGGGCTTTAACAAGAAGTTAGGAACTCAGTGGGGTGGGGGGGGCAGGGGGGGGGGGGGCAAGATGAGGATGTGTAGTGTAGTGTAGTGTAGTGTGTAGTGTGGTGTAGTGTGGGTGTGTGGTGTGGTGTGGTGTGGTGTGTGTGGTGTAGTGTGATTCGTTGTTCGGCTTTTCTCTTTTCATTGTGGCATGAATCTGTATGTCATCAGTATAGTACTTGTTTTGTATTGTGCCCGACTGTGTGTTGTGTTGTGTGTTGTATATTTTTCAATTTAAATTGTTGTATTGCATTGAATGGCATTACATTGATTTGTATTGAATTGGGTTGGGTTGGGTTGTACTGGTTTTCATTGTGGCACTCCATAACTCTTCACTGAATTGTGTTGTTTTTCGTTGCCTATATCGTAGTGAGCTGCATTACATTCTGTTGTAGTGTCTCATGTGTCTTACTGTATACTATTGTTGTAGTAGTGTTCTGTGTTGTGTTTTGTGACACTCCGTTTTGTCGTGTTGTTGTTTCGTACTGTATTTTTCTCAACAGATTTCTTCAGTGTGCAGTCGGACACCTGTCTTTGGAAACGATGCATTGCAAGATTTCACTGGCACTCAAATCGCTCTGATTCTGTCTTTCTCTGTTTGCCAGCGTTTATGTTTGCTGATTCATTTGATTGTTTGCTTTGTTTTCGGCAGGGATCGATGTCATTCCAAGCAAAGCACTCGTTTAGAGATCTGGCTGACCCAGTTTAAAAATGCCTTCAGGATCTTGTTTTAAGGTTCGAGGTTCGAATCTCATTTGAGACAGCCAGGTCGGAAGAGTTTTCTTGTGAGACATGACATCTGTGCAGACTATATCCCCCTTCTAGTTCTAGAGACTTTAACCTGAGGTTCCATGCGGATACGCATGCGTGAACCAATCTTACACGCACGTTAAATTCCGTTCCAACTCCTTGAAAAGAGTAGGCGATCGTGTGCTGGTGGGATAATCTCGCAAACATTAAAAACAATAAAAAAAAAAAAAAAAGTAATAATGAAAACAAACAAATGATTGAAACACAGACGAAAACAAATGAATGTTCACTGGTGTCGTGTTAAGACATCATACCCAAAGACGGAATATGGCTACCTTAAAGGTGGGATTCATAGCGGTCACATACTCAAACAGTTTGACTAATGGTGAACCTCACAGCTCTGGTCTAAGAACGAAGAAGGAAAGAAAGAAAGAAAAGCACTCGTTAGCAAAACCACTTCCAACGGATTCGGGAAAACGATCAGCTGTCATATCTAAATTCCATATATCTGTCTGGGATCAGAATCGCTCTATTCCCCCGCATCCTCCCCCTCTCTATGCACACACACACACACACACACACACACACACACACACACACACACACACACACACACACACACCTCTGCCTCCTTCCCCAACCTACTCCCATTAGCACCCAGTTTTACTCCCGTCCCGACCTATCCCCTGTCTCTCTCCTCTCTCTTCCATCATCACTAGAGATGTCCAACTCTGAAGAGAAACAGGCTCCTAACTACTTGCACGTTAGAGAGAGACGGGGGAGGGGGGATGGGCGATAGCGATAGAGAGAGGGAGGAAGGAAGGGAGCACGTGATTTATTATGATGACGTGCTTAAGTGCGCTATGTGCAGGTATGTTGGCTTGAGAAAGAGAAAAGGAAAACTCTCTCTCTCTCTCTCTCTCTCATCTCTCTCTCTCTCTCTCTCTCTCTCTCCTCTCTCTCTCTCTCTCTCTTCTCTCTCTCTCTCTCTCTCTCTCTCTTTTTTTGCATTTGTATATATATATATATATATATATATGCATGCATGCACGCGCGCGCGTGCGTGCGTGCGTGCGTGCGTGCGTGTATGTGTGTGTGCATGCGTGCGTGCGTGCGTGTGCGAGGGAGTGAGTGAGTGAGTGGTGTGAGCGAGCGAGCGAACGAGTGTGTGTGTGTGTGTGTGTGTGTGTGTGTGTGTGTGTGTGTGTGTGTGTGTGTGTGTGTGTGTGGTTATGCATGGATATAATGTCAAAAACCTGGGTGCTGGTGGCGCCTCGTCACAATTAGAACTGTGCTGGAATCACGGAGACTTTGTCAGTCAAGAAAAACAAGAGACAGTTCTGCAAGAGGCAAGTCTTCTTCAGGAGGCAGTGAAGAGGAGGTGACATGCAAGTCTCACAACATTGGTAGGCCTACTGATACATTTTTATCACAGAGAGAGAGAGAGAGAGAGAGAGAAGAGTGGAGAGGGGAAGGGCTACAGGGTCGGCGACAAATTAATTGACCACCTAGGACAGAAGTGGCACAACGAACTAATGCTTACAAAACTTTCTCCAACTCTCCAAAACTTATGTGGACACGCATTTTTCAAGACTTCCTTCTTCTCTCAGCAGACGACTTGAGCAGCGCTGCAGGCTAGCTATTCAGACGCCCAAATTCCGCCCGCAAGGAATGGACAAATTCCTTTTTTTTTTCGCTGTTTCACAGTTGAGTTCTTCCTTTAACCCCTGCTGCCCGCAGGAACCGGAGTGCAAGAAAACACGCCGAGATACTCCGCCCTCTCTTTTCCTCCATGTTCTGCTAGGACACTGGGTGATAGGCATCCCACACTGAGGGTTGAGAGACAAACTGCATAAGAGCAACAGCCCCGGGCTGTGTTCGTTTTTTTTTTCTGATCAATTATTATTGTCAGTTTGAAAGCGAGGTGTGTGTGGGGGGGGGGGTGGGGGTGGGGTGGGGGGCAGTGGAGCTAATGAGGTGATACGGAAAAGCCTATAACAGAAGTGAGAAGCAGGGTGTCCCAGTAACGAGGCTGGGTGAACCTTGTCTATGACGAGGTGAGAACGAGGGTGTCTCAAGAACGAGGTGGCCTTTCTAGTGTTCTAACTGAACCACATCATGGGGTACTAGCATCATTTCAGCCCGTCTTCGCCTAGTCCATAACCCCCTGCCTCGTTCTCTCTCCCCCCCCCCCCCCCTGCTCATTCTCTCTCTCTCTCTCTCTCTCTCTCTCTCTCTCTATCTGTATATATATATATATATATATATATATATATATATATATATATATATATATATATATATATATGTGTTATGTAGGTTGTGAAATTGGCCCTGGAAGAGGAAGGGGAGCGGATGGGATGAGATGGGATGGAGTGGAAGGGTGGGGGGATAGATGCTCACCTGCATCGCCACCGGCTAACAGAAAATAGGTGGGCAGAGCTAATGGACTGTTTCGGTGTATTAATAGCATGTGCATAAACGTCAAAAGTAGACTTTGATCTGGAGATAAATTAACAGATTTACATGGGGAGTGAAACAAAGTGATGTTACCAGTCCTGTATTGTTTTCACTATTCATTAATGAACTGGCATTAGAAGTAATCAGGTGTGGGACACATGGTGCAAGGTTCACATTATGATTTTTTCCGAATTATTCATTTTGTTATTGGCAGATGATGTAGTTCTATTGTCTGAAACCGTTGTTGGATCACAGACGCAGTTTAATAGTCAACACTGCGCAGCCTCAAAACTTCATTTGAATGTAAACATAACCAAAAGCAATATAGTGGCGTTAGAAAAGGTGGATATTTGGCTGACAGAGAAAGGTGGACTTATAATGGGATCCTGCTACCTGTGGTGAATATACAGATACTTGGGAATCTATTTTTCTATTAGGCTGGGTTTTCTGCAGCATGTCGGGATCTTGTGAGCAGAGCCAAAAGGGCTTTGTTACGTGTTTTGCAAAATGTGTACAAATTGAAGAATAATTCTCTTGATCTTTATCTGAAGTTATTTGATGCTCAAATTCAACCGATTGTTCAGTATGGTGCAGAGATATGGGGTCTTGAAAATGCAGATCTTTATCCTGAAAAATGACATATGTTCACACTTAAAAGGTTTTTAGCAGTGGAAATGAGAACACCAAATGACCTCATCTATGGGGAGACGAACAGGTATCCTACATATATCAATTCAGTTGTGCAGTGTATGAGATACTGGTTAAAATTAATACGATTAGAAGAGAGTAGATTACCACGGAAAGCCTACAGAATGTTATTTGATTTAGATGCACAGATTTAAAGAAATTGGGTCTCAAATGTTAGATGCAAATTATATATGTATGGTTTTGGTTATGTAGGGAGAACCAAGGTGTTTGAAGAAATACGTCAATTTTTGTATCATTTTAAAGACAGATTGACATTGTGTAGGTGGCAAGAATGGGATTTCCATGTGAATAACAGTGAGCAGTTTCAAATGTATGGAACATTTTGTTCTGTAAACGATGATAAAATCTATTTGAAGTTGAATTTAGACAGGCATTTAAAATTTGTATTGACAAGGCTTTGACTTGGCGTGTCTGAAATTGCGTGTCACTACTATCAATATAGATTACATACAGAAAACGATTTGATTTGTCCATTGTGTAGAATTGCCAAGGAAGATGAAATTCACTTTCTTTTATGCTGTCCTGCATTAACTAATTTACGAAAACAGTACATACCTATTTCTAAGTATTCTGTAAGTATCCAAGCCAGTTTTCATGAGTTTACTGTTGGCATCTAAGAATGAAAACATCGTCAGAAAATTATCAGTATTCTTATATAAAGCGTTTAAAATACGATCTGCTGTTATATACTAGTCACATAAAGTTAAGCACAGTTTACATGTACCCGCATAATTTCCAAAATATAAAAGCCACGATTTTGAAATTGGGAACAGATTTAATTCATTATCTTGTTCCAACGTACATTGAATTTCATTGGGATCGAATGAACGGTTGTTGATTTACAGACAATTAAACAGAAGATGGGTCGAAATCAAAGTTCGCAAAATCTGTTCAGTTCACAAAATCATTTCAATAGTGGGGTGTGGCCACCGCCATTGGCGAGACATTCCACGCAGCGACTCCTCATCGAGTTGACCAGTGTTCTGATGACCCTCTGAGGGATTCTCTGCCATTCCAGTTGCAGCATTTGGAAGAGATCCTGGCGGTCTCTGGGAGGTGGATGGTTCTCCTTCACACGTCTCCCCAACTCATCCCACATATGCTCAATGGGATTGAGGGTCGGGACTATACGCCGGGAAGATCATCCTGTTGATGCTGGCCTGCACAATGAAGTTTTCGGCCACCCCGGGCCCTATGTGGCCGAGCATTGTCGTCTTGGAAGACTGCCATGGGTCCTATCCGTTGCATGGTCGGAACAACGAAAGGCGCCAGGATTTCATCCCGATAGCGGATGCCTGTGAGGTTTCCATCAATATGGTAGAGTGGTGTCTTGTGGTGGAGGCTGAAGGCACCCCATACCATAACAGATCCTCCCCCAAAGGCCCTGGTCTGGCGAACAGCTGCATCAATGTAACGTTCACCAACACGCCTCCAAACTCTAGTTCGGCCGTCATTGTGTTCAAGACTAAACCGCGACTCATCTGAAAAGAGGACCTGGGACCACTGTTGTTGGTTCCATCTCACATGACGATGGCAGAAAGCTCGGCGAGCCAGCCTATGGGCTGCTAGCAGTCGTGGTCGAACAGCTGGGCGACGTGATCTGAGGCCGAAGTGGTGAAGACGGTTTCGTATGGCTTGACAGCTGAGGATGGTGTCATTTGCCATACGAAGCTGCCTTGGATGGATGCTGGTGGAAGTGGTATCCCGCTGCAATAGGGCCTGCCTCTCGATGATGAAACGATCTTCTCTGGGAGTAGTCTGCCTAGGCCGACCTGACCGTGGCCTCTCTTCAACGCTGTTGGTCGCCCTAAAACGCTGATTCAGTCTAACAATAACTGAATGATGCACCAAAATTTCAAAATGGAGCGACTGATGGCGGAGAACGAAGCAAAGTTTAGAAAGAGTGGGGATTAGTTTCCGCCGAGGACATTGACGAACAAAGTACACAAGACACGATGCATTTCGACCTCTTGGGTCTTCTTCAAGTGAAAACAAAATAGGTAACATTTAACATTTAGGACAGTACAAACAAAGAACGAAGAGCGACTTATCTGATGTCCACATGGGACATCAGATAAGTCGCTCTTCGTTCTTTGTTTGTACTGTCCTAAATGTTAAATGTTACCTATTTTGTTTTCACTTGAAGAAGACCCAAGAGGTCGAAATGCATCGTGTCTTGTGTACTTTGTTCGTCAATGTCCTCGGCGGAAACTAATCCCCACTCTTTCTAAACTTTGAATGATGCACACCAAGTCGTCGCGCCACTTCAGCCTTTGCAATGCCATCTTGTATCCACGCAATCGCCCTGGTTTTGTCAAAGGTGCTAAGTTTTCTTCGTGGTGGCATGGTGAGAAAAAGGGCTGACAGTAACCAACTCCGCGCTTAAACAGCCAAAAGAAGGGGCATAAAACTCACTTGAGAGACTGCTCTTGCACTGGAAAAAAGAATTTTTCATTTTACACATCTTGTGTCGCCAGCAAGCTTGATGCAAAACAGGCACAGTTAACGCAACTTTGCACTTTTTATCCCGCGCGGTAACGAGGTCACCAAGACCCCCGTGCGCACTACCAGTTGACACAGGCTGGATTACACACTGCTGTGTGAGATTCCATCATTGGTTGCCGCATAACAAAAAAAAACAATGTTTTTTGAAGGGATGAATCAACCCCCTGTGTGCAAAGGCCTGTGCTTAACTTTATGTGACTAGTATATCTTGAGATCTTAAAATACATAACATGCATTTATGACTCTGTGTGTATAGATACTAAGGAAATGTTGCAATGTTCGAGGATTGAAAAGTGTACCCCTTCAAGAGGGGCAATGGCCTATGCTTGAATACATGATCCGAATCTCTCTCTCTCTCTCTCTCTCTCTCTCTCTCTCTCTCTCTGTGTCTGCCTATCTGCCTGTCTCTCTCTCTCTATCTCTCTGTCTGTCTGTCTGGTCTTTCTCTGTCTCTGTCTGTCTGTCTGTCTGTCTGTCTCTGTCTCTGTCTCTCTCTCTCTCTGTCTCTGTGTAGGGAAGGGCGGCGGACGGGGGGGGGGGGGGGGGGGGGGGGGGGGGGGGGGGAGGGGGGGGGGGGGGGGGGGTGTCGAGATGTGCTTTTTAAAACTCTTTCAGGTTTTATGTAGGTTGTGTGGAATTGGCCCTGGAAGAGGAAGGGGAGCGGATTGGATGGGATGGGATGGGAGTGGAAGGGTGGGGGGACAGATGCTCACCTGCATCGCCACCGGCTAACAGAAAATAGATGGGCAGAGCTAATGGACTGTTTCTACCCCTTTGCATTTTTTCTTTTTTTATTTTGACATGGCCTCAACTTGCCGCGAGTGACAGGGTGTGGGGAAGCACGTGCTGGGCTGTGAAAATAGGACAGGCATTTCGCCCAGGTTTGCTCCCAAGTTGGCGCGGGAACAGCTCCCGTGTAGTAACGGTAAAGTTGTTTCCCCTTCTCCCAAAATGGAACCTGGGGACATGCATGGGAGCGCAACTTTGGGGAGAGTTTGAAAAAGAGAAAAAACGTTTCTCATGCTTCATTTAGCGGGAGCAGAACTGTGCAGGGATGCTGAAGACAGAGGGAGGTTAACTTTCCCTCCTTGTCTGTCTGTTTGTTTGTCTGCCTGTCTTTCCTGTCTGTCTCTGTCCGTCTGTCTGTTAGTCTGTCTGTCTGTCTGTCTCCCCCCCCCCCTCCCCCCCCCCCCCCCCCCCCCCTCTCTCTCTCTCTCTCTGGCACAGTGATCAGAGAGGTTCTGTCCAATCCTTGAAGTGGTCATAATTAGAATGATGCTAACTTTATCCCTGACCCAGTAATAGCATATCTTGTTTCTGGGATTTGATGCTTGATGAGAGAGAGAGAGAGAGAGAGAGAGAGAGAGAGAGAGAGAGAGGGTGGGTGGGTGGAAGGTTGAAGGGCCGACAGGAATTCATGGAACGTGACAATCAGTTTCCTTGAAATTACGTTGAAGTTTGAGATAATGGAGAAGCCCTGGGTAAACTTGTCACGAGTGAAGCCAGATAGTATGCTCAACCCGAATGACTTCAATCTGATTTCTTCCCTTTCCTCGAGATTCTTCCGTTCAAAGCAAAGAGAAAGAATCGGTTATTGTCCTTAGGGTAGACACAGGCTAAAGAATGCTATTTCATCAGTGACATTTCCGTTCCGGACCTCTCTCTCTCTCTCTCTCTCTTCATAAGTGTTCTCTGTCTCTCTGTCTCTGTTTGTCTCTCTCGGTGTCAGTCTGTGTCTGTCTGTCTGTCACTCCCCCCCCCCCCCCCCCCCCCCCTCCTTCCCGTCATTGTTCATTGAGAACGCAAGTTACTGAGGGCACTTGTTGAATGCTCTCATGGGACGCCAGAGGCCATTTAGAAATGAATGGTATTTGTTCCTTTATTTCCTGCCTTCCTCCTTTGTAGGTTTATTTTCATCTTTCTCTCAGTCTTTCTTTCGTTGGCGAGTTTAGACCGTCAAACTGTTGTTCTGTTCTTTCTGTCCTCCATTTCTTTCATCTCGCCAACTTTTGCTAACTTAGTATTGTTTTTCTTGGCCCATCCCTTCTCTTTCCCTTCTGTCAACTGTTTCTCTCCCTCCTTCTCTCCCCCCCACCCCCCTCCCTTTCCCTCTCGAACCCTACACCCTCTACCCACACTCAGCCCAGCTGTCATATTCTTATACCTCTGTCTCTCTCTGTCTCTCACGCACGCACACACACACACACACACACACACACACACACACACACACACACACACACACACTCACACACACGCACGCACGCACGCACGCACGAACGCGCGCGCGCGCGCACACACACACGCACGCATACACACACACACACACACACACACACACACACACACACACACACACACACACACACACACACACACACACACACACACACACATACGCGCGTACACACACACACACACACACACACACACACACACACACACACTGCTTTAAACTTTTAGTTTTTTTCCCCCATCCCACCTAGTTGCACGTTACAATCAATTCCCTCCTGGGCTCATGTTACGTCATTAGTCTGTTGACGTCATATTCCAGGGGTTATGATAAAAGGTGAGAAAGACGATGGTGTAAAAGGATGGTGGAGGGGGGAGGGGGGAAGGGGAGGGAAATGGGCGATGAGGGTGGAGATGGAAGAAACATCCTCTCTCTCTCTCTCTCTCTCTCTCTCTCTCTCTCTCTCTCTCTCTCTCTCTCTCTCTCTCATCATTCTGTGCCTTTTTCGAGAGCTTAGCCACAGCTTTAGTTTTGTCTCTCTCTCTCTCTCTCTCTCTCTCTCTCTCTCTCTCTCTCTCTCTCTCTCTCTGTCTGTCTGTCTCTGTCTGTCTGTCTGTCTGTCTCTCTTTGTCTCTCTCTCTCTCTCTCTCTCTCTCTCTCTCTCTCTCTCTCTCTCTCTCTGTGTGTGTGTGTGTGTGAACGTGGTGACAGTCCTGAGATAACCTCTGCTGTTGACGGGACTATAATTTTAATCTTAATCTTAATCTTAATCTGTGTGTGTGTGTGTGGTGTGTGTGTGTGTGTGTGTGTGTGTGTGTAGTGTGTGTGTGTGTGTGTGTGTGTGTGTGTGTGTGTGTGTGTGTAACCCCTCCCCCTCCCCCAACCGTCCTCTCTAAACATCATCCCCCCCCCCCCCCTTTTTTTTTTTTTTTTTGTCCCCTCCTTTCTTTAAAATCACGGAAATCCCGTTTCGGTGAGGGGTCAGTCGGCTCATGGCGATTGCGTGCTGACCTCATTAAGGGCAGACGGGATCGGTGGTGGTTGGCTGGAGGGTGCTGAACAAATCTTTGGCCTCGACATACCTGAAAGCAAATGTAGTAAACTTGCTTGCTTGCTTGTTTTTGTTGGTTTTTTTTTTTTTTTTTTCATACTCTTCTTCTTCACGTCATCATGAGCAAAGGGGAGGCTTGGGTGCGCTCTGACTCAAAACCAAATCCATCCGTCCTTCCTTCATCACATTCATCATCATCATCATACTACTACTACTACTACTACTACTACTACTACTACTACTACTGATGATGATGATGATGATAATGATAATAATGATGATGATCATAACAACAACGATAAGATACTACTACTACTGCTACTAACAATAACTATAGTAATCATGATACTAATAATAGTGATGACGACAACAACAATAATAACAATAATAATATTAGTTATGATAATATGATGATATGATGATGATGATGATGATAGATTATGTCTACGTTGCTCTTTCCTCTAATAAATCTAATGGGAAAACAAACAAACAAACAAGGAAATGTGATCACATCAGAAACTGTGATAACAACCACTATAAATCACTTAAAGGCATTGACAGCAGCGTAATCAAACGACTCATCTATCCGTAATAGGATAATTCATCACCTAATACATTGCTTGTTGCTGGATTTATCAGGAAAATAAATTTCAAACTAATACACGTTTCAATCCAACTATGTACCTGACGTACAAACATGAAACGTTTACAGCCTCTTTCCAAACTGCTGTCAAACTCGTTGTGGAAGTGAAAACTGATCTCGCATTCGTCTTACGCATTTTTTGACGGACAGGCTGTAATTTTTTTTTTCTTTTCTTTTAACGGCTGCCATAGGCCGTAGAAGCGCTGGAAAAAGGGAAGTAAATCTGTGTGAAAAAAAATTGAGGGAAGCAGACGTCAGCGCCAACATCGCTAGGCCTGGGCCCTATGAGGAATTTTGTTCGTGGAATTATGACCCTGCGAAAAGAAAGGATTTCAGAGATGGTTTAAAAAAAAGAAAAGTTCAAAACGTTGTTTAGCGAAGGCTAGCCACACAGGAATGTTATGTGAGTGCTTCGAATGTTTCGAAGTGTTGTTTCAGAATTAGTGAAACGATTTCATTCGGCCAGTGTGGATCAACGGAGCGCCAGTGGCAAACTCAATACAAAACCACCGCCTGTAGTCCTAGATCGAAAATGAATGACCGCGTTTTCTATATGGTATAATTGCTGCAGATCATAGAAAGACTTGCAGAGACATTTGCGGTGAATCTAACTCAGCCACTGCTTTGAATTGGCCTTGCACGTGTACGTGTGTGCAACATTTTCGTGTGATGGATATCAACAAAAATAAAAAAATAAAAGGAAAAAAAAAGCTGTGAGAAGGACGATAGTCATCAGGAAAGTGAATGGAAAACTCAGGAGAAACTGCTGTCGAGAAAGACTGCACTGGACTATGAATAGTTATTTAAGATAATCTTTTTTGTGATAAAATCATGACTCATCTTTAATGAAACAAACAAAAATAAAAAAAAAAAAGGAAAAGAAAAAGGAACAAAAAAAAAGGGGGGGGGGGGGGGGGGGGGGGGGGGGGGACTCAGTATGTAGCAACAATGTGGCGAAATTCCTCAGAAAAGTAGCGACTAGAGTGCAAAGTGTGTGTGTGTGATACGTGGAGTAAAACTCATTGTGTGGGGCTTTTGTTGGTGTTGTAGCGTGGGTGATCTTGTTTTTGTGGAAGGCACAATGAACTGAAAGAAGAAGCATCTACACACAGATGCTCCAGTGACATCTCCACCAAACGGTCCAGATATTGTTTCCCATGCGGGAATACTTCACCCAGAAGTAACGCTGTACCATTCACAAATCCCGTGATCCTACCGCGGCTAGAACCATCGCCGGATCTCAACTCACTTGAAAATGTCTGGGCAGTTTAGAAAAAAAAGAAAAAAGAAAAAAAAAAAGGATTTTAAGTCACACGCATCGCATTGCAAACTCCAGTGGACTTGAAACATGAACTCACAGTGATTATCTTCTAAAATATTTTCCTCCACTACGACGACAGGTTTGGCTTATTCTGATTCACAGTGGCCATTTGACCCGGTATTTAAGCATCAGAACTTCAAACAAGGTAGGCTATCGGAAAACAATTTGATTTTTCGTCTGGTAAATATCTGTTTTGTCGCTATTATGAATGAGAATGGGTTAGCACGACGCTGAAGAAACATATTATCAAAGCTAATTAGATTTCATTTTAATACCATACCACCCCACTAACTGAACAGCTAAGAAATGATTAAAAAAAAAAAAAAAAGTATTATCCAAAAGAAAATGCATGTGCACGAATAGACGTGCTGGCACGTATTTCTCTTAGAACTCGAGAATAAAAAAAAAAAAGAATGTGTGTTATATATGCATCTGGATGAAAAAGGCTTCAAAGTCAAGGAATACTAAACACAGCAATCACTAGATATGCAACAATTGTCGGAATACCACGCAGACGTATGACAGAATTGTGGTCAAGCGGAGGGAAACTGAGGAATAGCAACGAAACCAATCAACCTGCAGTTTAAAAATGTTGGCCTTTATTGGTAATTTTGTGGAACTATGTTTAATGTAGCAGGCATTACATACAAACCAGCCATGTGCCAACACAGCACGCTTGAAAAATATATCTGAAAGTGTAGGGTTACTTAGATGTCTCTTTACACGTATCTGTCATGTACACACCACAGTTAAGAAGTGACGCACGCACACACACATACTTGTAAGCAGGGCTTTAAGACATTAATCAGCAACATCAAATAGCAGCCAAGAAAGACAGGCGCGCGCGCGCGCGCGCACACACACACACACACACACACACACACACACACACACACACACACACACACACACACACACACGCACACACACACGCACACACACACAGACACACACAGACACACACACACAACACAGAGGACGTCAAGCTGGAGAGAGTGACCTATACAACTTTCGCCCAGGTCACGTAAACGCAGTTAAAAACATGGTCAGGCAAGATTGGAAAAGTGAAAGATAAAGTAATGTAGGCTACCAATAATAAATAAGAAATGCATCCTTAAGATTCTAAATCACTTTTTGCTGCAGAGTTTACAGGAAATGCCTTGTAAAGTAAGATACAATTCAAATGAGTTATAAAAAGGGCTCGGCGAGCTTGTGAGATTTAAAATCACATTGTCAGCCAGAAAGTCAACTTTATGTGAGTACAGCGGCAAAAAAAAAAAAAAAGTAATGAAACGTTACATAAAAAAATCTATGCTCAGGAACTCGCACACGTTAAAAATCTCTAATGCATTAGCTTCAAAACCATATTGAACATTAACAAACATTAAACACACACACACACATACACATACATACACACACACACACGTACACACACGCGCGCAAATATGTATTCAGTAAACTGAATAAAATAAAGGAAGATTTGGGGATCAGAAGCGGAGATGGGGGGGTGGGGTGGGGGGGGGGGGGGGGGGGGGGGGGGGGGGGGGGGGGCGGAGAAAAAAACTTAAGCATGTTTATCGCTTTGCAGAAAAATCGGTTTGGCAAACAGTTAGTCGGAGCTCAAGCTAACCAACCATGTCTTGCAAAGTTGAGAGGTGGAATGGCATAATCTGCAAAGAAAGCATGTCAGTCTCACATCAGACAACGCTCCTGCACGAACGCAGCCACACAGAAACGACAGTGACAGATCGTTCCGAAAAGGGCTATTATTTTTTCCGACATGCGAAAGAGCGCTTTACAGTAACAAAGTACCCTTGCACTCGCCGGCATGCAAATACCCATACAAATCATACCGGCATACGCTGCTCTTCCCAACCCCACCCTTTACCCCTACCTCCTAACCTCATTACCATCCCCGCCCCCAACCCCTTCCTCTCACCCTCTGTCCTCACTACCCCACGAATTGCCCTTCCTCCCTTCCCCCCTCTTCTTCCGCTCCACCCTCCGCTCCTCAAAACTCATTCTATCACACCCACACCATTCTTTCACGTGTGACATACACACGAACGCACTGACTCGTCAATACGCATCAGTCTACCGCTCTTCGGGGTATCTATGCATTCCTTGTCTCACACAAGAACGCACCGACGTGAGAGAGAGAGAGAGAGAGAGAGAGAGAGAGAGAGAGAGAGAGAGAGAGAGAGAGAGAGCGCGCACTTTCTACACACTTACCCCAAGAACAAATGAAGCATGAATTGGCCAGCACTGGGAATTAAAAGGACATCGTATGCACAAGGATACGTGAGCTGACAAGCACGGTTGTATGTGCAGTTTTGATGAAACAATATATAAATTATTTCCTCTCTCTCTCTCTCTCTCTCTCTCTCTCTCTCTCTCTCTCTCTCTCACACACACACACACACACACACACACACACACACACACACACACACACACACACACACACAGGTCTGCGCGCGCATGCCCATACGCTTAAAAGATTTGGGGTTACGATAATTACTGTAGGCATACATGCCTGTTTCTTTCCTTCGTAACACTTTTTTTCATCTCTCTCTCTCTCTCTCTCTCTCTCTCTCTCTCTCTCTCTCTCTCTCTCCTCTCTCCCCCTCTCTCTCTCTCCTCTCTCTTCTCCTCTTCCCCCCCCCCCCCTCCCCTCTCTCTCTCTCCCGACAACACT
>JADBJO010000838.1:362500-367500 GCA_016801955.1 Conus betulinus
GAAAAGTGACTTTTTGGGGGTGGGGGGGGGGGGGGGGGGTGGGGGTGGGGGGGTCTGCTTCAAATGAGAATTCAGAAAAAAAAAAGATAAAAATGTATAGCACACTGAGCACACACTCTTGTTAGCCTGTACTCGTCATGACGACACTGTGTGTACAAATATCAGTAAAAAGTTGTTGGCAAGTTCTTCAGCAGCGACTGTCACTTCAGTGCAGGCAAAAATTGCAAATGGGCTGTTAAATACTTCACAGAGCTAACAGTAGGTGCTTTCAAAGGTCTCACAGACTCATCCTCAGTGTGCGCGTGCTATGTAAACTGTTCATTTTTTAGTTTGAAATTGATTGAAGTTTTTTGGTGTGGGCATTGTTTCTCCAATAGGGTCGGAGAAAAGTTGTGTGCAGGCAGCACACCAAAAAGGAATGCTCCACGGCCTTGCTTTAAGGAGTTGAGTATTTGTAGACAGACACAGTTGTTTTGAGAATTTTTGTGTGTGTCTGAAAGTTGATTTACCTTTTCTTTTCATTTGCCTGTCAAGGTACATACCAGGTGGCTCTAAGAAGACAGATTAAAAAAAAGGAATGGGACAAATTTGATGCAAAGGTAGGGTCACGGGTAAGTGAGAAGAACCAAGGCCATGTATTTGAAGATGTGAATGATGTCATCAGTGGAATTCAGAATAGAAAGTGAAATGGGGGGGGGGGGGGGGGGGGGGGGGGGGGGGGGGGGGGGGAGTAGTAGAAAAAAGAGGAGGGGTTGTTCTTTTGATCAGTTGTCAGTTGATTAACAACTGCTGGATCAGATTTATGTTGACCTCAAAACGTTAGGGGAGGGGAGGAAGGAGGAGGAAAAAGGGGGGGGGGGGGGGGGGGGGCATATGGCAATACACAATAAGGGAACAAATTATTCCTGGCATATAGCCTAAATACAGACATTTATCATGCTTGTGTTGAAGATAAAGTGGATTCCAAGGCTAATGTTAATACAACTTTCATTCGCTGGCTCATTATTTAAACATTTTTGTTCAGCTGAAAATAGATCGATGAAAGTGACAAGAGTCCATTCGACGTGATGATGATAAAATTGTATTGTGTTTTGCTTTGAAGGGCGGACTCCTGCACAGTAAGTCATGACTGGCCCCTCACTTAGCAAAGGCCTGGTCAGATTATGTATGTCACATTCCAGAAGATCAGCATGCATCACGCTGGACACAAGGTCCGTGCGACCAGTGAATCGGAAAGCCTACAAGTGAATTGAGCTTAGACTTAGAGTCCCGAAGAAGTCCCCAAATTCGTCGAATCACATAGCGACACACACACACACACACACACACACACACACACACACACACACACACACAATCTGTTTACTGGACAATGGTAAAAAAATATAAAGGAATATTTTGTGAAAATGACGATTGAGGAAACAGATCACATGATTTTTGGCAAAGATCATGAACAATCAACCACTTCACCTAGGAGCATGAAACATACACCATTGGATAGAACAAACAATACATAAATTTATCAAAAATGCTTACCTTTAGTGAGGAATTCACACAGTGCACATTGATGTAAGTAATCCAAAATGATACACATTTGCAGAAAAAAAAAAAAACGTTTTGTGCACACTGTAATTCACTTCTTCGTGCTCTCTTATCCTACCCCACAAAAGTTCAGTTATACTTCTGAGCACTTGGTATGAACTACAGAGAATAGTATATTTATGACAACTGTATAAAACACAAGAATTTGACCACAAAATGCTTGATCCACTCAAAATCGTGTGATCGTGTTCAAAATCGTGTTATCGCGGGAACTGAGAGTGAGAGAGGACAATTCAAATCCGTATAAAAACTACTACAGAATACACGAAGAACGGTCTAAGGGAAGCAACTGCAAAAAAAAGGCCCTAAGCTGTCCCTGAAACGAGATTTATTGCCCTTTGATAAAAGGCGGGTATGATTTTAAAATCGTCAAAACTGTCGGAAGTATGCGTCCGACACGCCTTCAAGCGATGTGAACAGTGTCGGAAACTAGTCACGTTAGCTTGAACAACTCGTGTCTGATTTGAAAACCTTCCCTGTCCATCCGGCAAGTGGCAAATGGGTGCACGATTCTGTTCAGGGAAGGATGTGACAGCAGATCGTGCGAAAGAGCAGGGATGATTTCTGTCTTCAGTAAGGCAGTGCCCTGGACATGTTTAATCTCTGACAGTTCACTGGTCAACAGCCATAAATTATGGGCACTGGACATTAACCCCACCCTCTTTTAGTTAGTTTTGTTTTATTATCTCATTCAGCGTCTTTACCTTTACAATCCATTAATACTATTAATGTTCAGTACAATCAAGAGAAAATGGCTGCAAGACCTGGATGTCAGAAAATCTGTTCTTATTACATCGTTCTGCCATCAGTTTTTCCCCTTGCACAAAAAGGTGCGTTCTCTGATTTCTGTGCGCAAATTCGTATTCTCAATTTTTTTTTCCCTACCCATCATTGTCTCATACAAGAAACTGTTCACTCACTGTCTCTGCTCTCCCGTCGACAGAGCGGTCTTTATCTCTTTTTGTTGGTTTGCAGGCTGAACCATGTCTGCTTATTTTCCTCACCTCCTAACCCTCTTCCCTCCTCCCCGCCCCTTCCGATCCTGCCATCTCCCCTCTCCCATCCCCCTTTACACACGCACGCACGCACGCACACATGCGCGCGCACGCACGCACACACACACACACACACACACACACACACACACACACACACACACACACACACACACACACACACACAGAGATCCGTATGTTTACTGTGGAATCACACGCTCTGCAATTGGACTGGGAGGGGCTGGGGCGTGGGGGATAGGAGGCAGGATCTGGAGGGATTTTTGTAATGATTCAAACAGGGGTTAGAGAGCTGCGTGAGCGGGTATATATCTTGACAAAAACTGCTGCGGCGGTAATGGACGTCGAGAGCCCCGCTTGATAAGACAGCGTCGTTAACATCAGTATAACTCCACAAGTCAGCTTTGCGGGACTTGGGAGGGGTGATGAGATTAGCCCGAGAGCTGTATACGGTTTGGGTTTAGTTCAGATTTCTGTGGAGACACGGGTCTGCGTGAAAAAATCTCGAAGTGTCTGGAGGGTAAAATAAATGGCTGCCAGCGTCTGTTATTTTGTTTGACTGAGCTTAGTCTTTGCTTAGTGTAAGAAATGTGTTGACACGCACAATTGATTGGAAGATTTGTAAATCTGTCCCTCCCTTTCTCTGTCTTTCTCAAAAGATCTGTATGTGTGTCTGTAAGTCTGTCTGTCTGTCTGCCTCTGTCTGTCTCTCCCTCCCTCCCTTCATCTCTCTCTCTCTCTCTCGCCCTTCTCCTCTCTCCTTCACCTCCACCTTCTACCTACCCTACCCCTTCCTTCCCACCTTCTTCCTCTCTCCTTCTCCCTCTCTCTCTGTTTCTGTCTGTCTCTGTCCCCTCTCTCATTTTGTCGGTTTGCACCCCCCCCCCCCCCCCCCCCCCCACCCCCCCCCCCCCCCCCCCCTTTCTCTCTGTCTATATACTTCTCTCTGTCAGTCTGTCTTTCATCCCCCCCCCCCCTCCCCCTTTTCTTTCTCCACTCCCTTATTTTTCTCCCCCTCCCCCTCGCCTTCTCCAACCACTTTACCAGTCTCTGTCTGTCTGTCTGTCTGTCTCTCTCTCTCTCTCTCTCTCTCTCTCTCTCTCTCTCTCTCTCTCTCTCTCTCTCTCTCTCTCTCTCTCACTGTCTCTCTCTCTTCTCGGTTGATCAGTGTCCTTCCTAATCTTCGCTCTACTCCTGTCTGCTTCAGTCATCCTCTGTTCTCTTTCTTTCCTTCCACAGCACGCATGCGAGCGCACGCACGCACACACGCACGCGCGCGCGCGCACACACACACACACACACACCACACACACACACACACACACACACAACACACACTCTCTCTCTCTCCTTCCGTGCGGGACTGTTCGTCCTTGTCGACTCCAGATTAGTTCTCACTCTCGGTCACTGTAATTTGAGACTGAAGACAATTGATGAGAGGAACAGAAGTCAGTAGTTCTCTCGGTACTTTTCATTACTGGAAATACTATCACCTTTCATGTCAGTACTGTCTAGACTCTAGACTCGAGGTATCATGATGTATTGCCTACACACACACACACACACACACACACACACACACACACACACACACACACACACACACACACACGCACGCACGCACGCACGCACACGCACACAGGGTGGGGGTGGGGTGGGATGGGGGGTTGGGGGAGGAGGGCATGCAGTTAGAGATATATATGCACTTTAACACATAGACACAGATACAGACAGATATGCACGCACGCACGCACATACGCACGCACGCACGCACGCACGCACACACACACACACACACACACACACACACACACACACACACACACATATTACTCGCATATACACAAGCGCGTGCGCACGCTTACGCTCTTTCACACATGTACGCACGCAGGCGTATGTACGCACACAACTGGAAAAGGAGAAAAATTCAGATCGAGATTCTCAGAGAGACAGAGACAGAGAGAGAGGATCATCGGCACCTCAACCTCAAAGAGAAAAGACCGAAAATGGAAATGCAAATTTCATACAGGATTACTAAACAACTCTTTCACAATGTTCTCTCGTTACATTAATTTCGCTTCACAGCACTGACGGGGACAACCATGGAGGCTGGAACACGGTCACGTACACGGCAGGCAGTTTTGGAAAATGATCGTCTGCGATCACGCGTGAGCCTTTCGGGCAACTGTCGCGTGCAGACAAAATGTTGGCTCAACAAACAGTCGCGTGACCGTCGTGATCATTCTGTGTGGGCATTTATTGTGTATCTATTGCGTGTCTTTGCGTACGCAAAGATATCTGAGAACCGAGTTCGTGGCCGTCAGACATTGCAAGTTCGAATCCTGGTGGGCCCAGCCATAAAATAAACGTAATTTCGGTCGATGA
>JADBJO010000838.1:372500-380000 GCA_016801955.1 Conus betulinus
GCATTATACTCAAAAGTGCCCCTTTTGCCTTGCTAGTAATATACCTGAATGCCACCGTAAAACTTAATCTTGTTGAAAAAAAAACACCTAGATATTTAATACGCATTCATCACAGGCATGTTATTGCCATCATATATCAATCTCTCTCCCACACCCAGATAACCACCTTTTCTGAAAAACAACAATATTACTCTTATCCATATTCACCTTTAAACAAAGTGAAGAGGATGCTCTCTGTATACTATTTAACTGTGTTTGCAGACCAACCATAGTCTCGGAAAGGACAACATCGTCAGCCAGTAAAAGGATAAACAATTCAAGCGAACCAGACAGAAAACCGGCACCATGTCTGCCGTTATTGATTACCTCTGTAGCCAATTCTAACAAGAAAAGAATTGGACTACGTATGTCTCCCTGCTTCACTCCAGATGAACAAGATAACTGATTAGTAAAAGTAGCACCACATCTAATACGAGCCTTCACACTGATACACATACTTTTAATACAACGAAAAGGTTTCCTTTAATTCCATTTTTCAGCAATACAGGCCAGAGTAAGTTTCTATCAATAGTCTAAAATATTTCTCAAAAGCAATAAAGGCAACATAAAGTTTTCGATTATTACAAAATTGTTTTTGAACGCATGCCAGCAGTGTAAACAAATGGTCTATAGTAGAGTAACCAGCTTTAAAACGCAGCCTGATATTCTCCAGTAATATTATGTTCTGTTACCCAGTCCTGTAAGCGACAGTTAATAATTATACCATATACTTTACTACTTGTATCACACAAACTTCTACCATGATAATTCCCGGATTATTGGCATTTTCTTTCTTATAAAGGGGCAAAATAATCGATTCAGTCCACCCATCAGGGTAGAATCCTTTCCTAAAAAGAACATTAAAAAAGTTAACAAAGAAAGGAACGACGAATGCACTTGCACTTTTTAATATTTCGCCGATAATACAGTCGGGTCCTGCAACTTTTTGGGGTTTAAGTTTTCTTAATGCAAGAACAACTTCATCTTCAGAATTGGGCTGTTAAGAGAAATCATCATCATCATCATCTAAACCATTATCTAATTCATCATTTTCCGGAGAAGTAACATCGTCGTCATCTTTTTCCAGCAATGTTTTTACAATATTTAAACCAATCATCTATCATAATTAGGTTTCTAACATTTTTCTTTTTTGGACAAACTTGATGGATAGTTTCCCAGAACATTTTTTGACTGTTTATAGAAGCTATCAGTTTTTCAATCATTGCACGATTATGCATTTTCTATATTATAGAATAACAGATTCTTATATTCCCTTCTGGGTACACAGAAAAAACATATCTATGCTTTCTTGCTGAGAACAACGTGAAGTCTTTACTTTTAAAGAACGACGCAATTTCTTTAACAATTTTCGTATCTCTTTCCGTCTGTTTTGACATTCCGTATCATACCAGTCTTGGTGTCTCTTTCTCCCACTCACATATATAATATACTCTTTTTTTTTTTTAATGCACGCAGCCATCTCTTTCACACATTATCAATTTTTTTCCAGGGCTACACTGACATCAATATCAGCAGCGTGAGTAGCATCATCTAACATCATATACAGTATATGTTCACTATTTGCTACATTTCAGTGAACACATTCTTATCTTTAGACAAAATACTATACTGTTTTCTTTTTGAAAAAGAAAGTAGCAATGTTACAGGCATATGATGTGTTTCCGTACAGTCTAAAACTTTTAGTTCACAAATATCACACACATTTAAGCAAGAAGATCACTAGATTATAGTAGATAGTCTGACACTGCATCCAAAATCACAAATGTACATGCAGCATCCTTCAAGGTCGCCATAACACATACCATTCATAATACACAAGTTAAACGCAGTAAACATGTTTAGCAAGGACTTACCAAATCCATTTACAATAGAATCTTGTGAATTTCTTGTAATATTTGCAAAATCTCTTTCAGAATGTGGACAATAAACTTATAAAGATCATTTTCAACAGAAACAGGCTGCGAGATGTTAGAAGTACGACCATTACGATCACCAGAAAGCAGCACAAAATAGTGATTATCTACAAGGGCATTATCAGATAAACAGTTTTCCAGTAAGGCAATTCCATATCCATCCACTCCCAGATAGTTATAATACCGAGAACCCTCGGGTGGTACGTACGTACAGACGTACAACAACATCCTTTTCCAGGCCAAACAGGTCTAATAATTAATGACGAATAACAGAAAGTTTCCAACACTCACTTTGATCTGCTTCACAAAAGACATAAACTCATTTTTTGATGAGAAAACAACACCACCCGAAGGCCTCCCAGCATTTGATAACTGCCTAGCTGGTTGGCAAAAAGCCTTGTACCCTAAAAAGATATCCGAATCAATACTGTCAACAAAAGTTTCAACCAAGCAAACAAAATGAAAAGATGATACAAAAGAAACAAAATCGTTATAAAAAGATTTTGACATCAAGCGATTAACATTCCAGTGCATAAATTTTTAAAAAAAAAAAAAAAAAAAAAAACTTCTGGTGATTTCCTGGTATGAAGAAAAATCATTACTCGAAACAGAATTGTCAACGGAATTCGCAGGCAAAGTTCCGTCATCACTATCATCTGATGAAATAGGTGCCCCAAATTTGGTGAATTCAGTATAAACATAATCCAATCCGACACCACTCGCCCACCCCCCACAAACCTCCCGCGACTCATTCTCCAATTGACGAGAACGCACCTCATCACCTGCATGATCCGAAACCACCAACCCCAAACTTCCATGCACACATCCGCACCCCCCACAGCGTGACATCCCTTCATGACCAACAAAGCAGACCGATTTACCAGAGTTCTGGACATCACAGAAAGATGCTATATTTTTTTATATTCATGCCTACTTCACAACCTGCCGTAGCACGATCAAACAGAAATCTCACAAACACGAGAAAACTCATTTTTATCTGAACCATTCGCAGTGTCACACACTGTAACAACATCGCCATTGAGATTCGAACACGAATCATTGATAAAGCACATCGTTATTACATGAAACCATGTCGGTGTCGCACACAGCAACAACGCTACAGTGGTTCGAACACCAATTATCATTTTCTGAAGCTATGCCATTGTCACACACAGAAACAGCATCGATGCAGGGGTTCAAAGGCAAATCATTATAACCTCAAACCATGTCAGTGTCACATACAGCAACAAGATCACTACAGTTCAAAGGCCAATCATTACTAGCTGAAAGCATATCAATATATCACACACTGCAACAACACTGCTACTGGAATTCAAACACGAATCATTTTAATGTGAACTCATGTTAGTATCACACACAGTGAAAATTTTGCTGCAGGGATATAAACACCAATCATTTTCATGTGAAAAATTGTCAGTATCACACACACATACAACAACAAGATCACTAGATTCAAAGGCCAATCATTACTAGCTGAAAGCATATCAATATCACACACTGTAATAACACTGCTACTGGAGTTCAAACATGAATCATTATAATCTGAACCCATGTTAGTATCACGCACCGTGAAAATTTTGCTGCAGGGATACGAACACCAATCATTTTCATGTGAAAAATTGTCAGTATCACACACAGTAATGAGCGCTACATGGCTTTGAATACAAATCATTATGATCTGAAAAATATCGGCATCACATTCCGTAACGGTAACATCGCAGGGGTTCGAACACCGATCAGTATAATCTGCAGCCATATCAGTATTACACACAGTAAAAATGGCGGTATCGGGGTTCAAACACCAGTCGTAATAATCTGACACCATATCCGCATCATTCATTTTGACAAAATTGCTGAAAGGATTCGAACGTACATCATTACTGTAACCTGAAACCATGTCGCTATCAAAGCTAGTAATAGTATCGCCACAGGAGTTCCAACACAATCATTTCTACACACGGTCTATGACCTTGTGTGTACCACGCACAGTAACATCACCTCTACAGGGGTTGGAACACCAATCATTTTTACCTCTGACCTTGTGAGTTTCCACACACAGTAACATCACCACCACAGGGGTTCGAACACGAATCGTTTTTACCTGTGACCTTGTGGGCACCACTCATAGTTACATCACCACTGTAGGGGTTCGAGCATGAATCATTTTTATCTGTGACCTGGTGTGTACCACACTTAATAGCATCACCAATGCAGGGGTTCAAACACAAATCATTATTACCTGTGACCTTGTGAGTACCACACACAGTAGTATTACCACTGCAGGGGTTCAAACACAAATCATTTTTACCTGTGACCATGTGGGTACCACACACAGTAGTATTACCACTGCAGGGGTTCAAACACAAATCATTTTTACCTGTGACCTTGTGGGTACCACACATAGTAACATCACCATTGCAGGGGTTCAAACAAGAATCATTATCACCTGTGACCTTGTGTGTACGGCACATAATAACATCACCATTGCATGAGTTCAAACAAGAATCAGTATCACTTGTGACCTTGTGTGTATACCGCACATGAACATCACCCACTGCAGGGGTACAAGAATTATTATCACCTGTAGTGAGTACAACACACAGTATCATCACCACTGCAGGGGTTCAAACAAGAATCATTATTATCTGTGACCTTGTGAGTACAACACACAGTGTCATCACTACTGCAGGGGTTCAAACACAAATCATTTCTACTTGTGCCCATGTGAGCACTACACTGACATAAAGCTTGATGCAGTTCATGAATGGTGCGGCCACACCACTGATCCCCTTCCCCCACCAAACTCTTCCCATCATCAGAAAGAACTTCATCCCATCGACAAGAGTATCATAGTCACTCTCTGTCCATCATTTTCCTTTGGTTTTCATAATCATTGACAGTTTCTTCCGAATTTCCCTTATCCCTCTGGAAAAATCTTCACCGTCAAAAATATTACTTCCCTTTCATTTCTGCTTTGCTTTGAGAATCATTTTTTTTTTTTTTTTTTTTTTGGTGTGTGTCTTTTTTTTTCAAAATGGAGTGACTGATGGTGGCGAACGAAAGCAAAATTTAGAAAGAGAGGGGGTTAGCTACCACCCAGGACATTGACAAACAAAGCACAGGACTACCACCCAGGACATTGACAAACAAAGCACAGGACAAGACACGATGCATTTCGACCTCTAGGGTCTTCTTCAGGCAAAAAAAGAAAAAAAAAAACAGATCACATTTAGCATTTAGGGCATTACAAACAAAGAGTGAAGGGAGACTTGTCAGTTGTCCATATGGTAGGAAGAATGGCCACCAGACAGACAGAAACGACAGAGGGGATGGGGGGGGGGGGGGGGGGGGGGGGGGGGGGGGGGGGGGGGGGGGGGTGAGACGATGGGGTTGTGTAGCTAGTTTAGTGGGCTGGTGTGATACATGTGATGGTTGTGGTCAAGATGGATTGATAATAATGCTAAGCGGGAGGTGGGGAATATCAAAAAGAAAAAAACAAATTTTTTTTTGTATAGAAGGAACAGTAATGATAATAATGATAGTGCTAGTAATTACAATAATTACGAAGAAGAATAAAATGAGAGTAACTATAATTTAAAAAGAAAAAATTAAGTGAATAAAATTGATAAATGATTTCGCTGGGTGATGAAGGAGGAGGTAGCAGTTATGTGTGGGTAGTTGTGAAAGATGTGTGGGTAATGTTAATAAGGGAGGGAAGGGGATGGAAGATTAATGGGTGATAAGGGATAATTTGGGGGGGGGGGAGGGGGGGGGGGGGGGAGGAGGGTAACTGTGGAAAGTTGTCACACACATATTCACACACACACACACACACACACACACACACTTAAAATCAACAGATCTGTTTCGAGTGCTGGCTCTCCTCAGGATGGTTTTGGGTCGCCTACTGCCAGTGTTATATGGCCTAATGTCACTGTTTACACGTGCGGATTGGCTGCACGTGTTGTTCGGTTTTTCAGGTTGTTTACAGTTCAGGGTGCGTTTGCTGACAACGATTTCCATTTGTGCCTGCAGTTGTTTACTATTTCTACTTAGTATTTAGGGTTGCTAAGTATGGTTTGCATAGTATTAACCATTTTTCTGTTGAACATAGGTTGCATCTTTTTGAAATGTTATTGTATGGTGATGCCCTTTTTATGATTTTCCAGGATATGTTATAGTTTATTTTTTTGTCTTTAAGTCTCCAAATATATTTGCTCAGTTCTGTTTGGTTTTTGTATTTTACTTTGTTGAATGACTGTTTATGGTTTGCATTGGTTTTGAAGTGATTTTCAGTGATCCCTGTGTATTTCTTTTTCATTTTCTGATGTCACAGTGGCTTGGTATACACAATGTTGTTATAGAGGCATTTGTTGCTTAAGGGACACTGTTCTTTTGTAGTACAATTGCAGGATTTCCTTTCTTCACCCTTCTGTGCTGTGTTGCTTTTCATTTTGTTGGATGAATCAATTATATTTTTAAGGTTAGGCATGCATGAATATGATAGTTTGATGGTGTTCTTGTTGAATATTTTGGACAATTTGTGTTCTTTTGGGAAGGATGCTGTCAGAATTTTTTTAAAAATTCTTTCCCTACATTTGTTTTTACTCGTCCATCATATGGAGGGTTGTACCATGTGATTTTCCTTTTCCTGCTTTTTTTTTTTTTGTTCATGTTGTTATCTGGGTTGTATTGTAGTTTGTAGCTGTAACCACTTTTTTTTGCAATGCCTCTTGGTATTCAGCTGAACTGAGCAAATATATTTGGAGACTTAAAGACAAAAAAAATAAACTATAACATATCCTGGAAAATCATAAAAAAGGCATCACCATACAATAACATTTCAAAAAAGATGCAACCTATGTTCAACAGAAAAATGGTTAATACTATGCAAACCATACTTAGCAACCCTAAATACTAAAGTAGAAATAGTAAAACAACTGCAGGCACAAATGGAAATCGTTGTCAGCAAACGCACCCTGAACTGTAAACAACCTGAAAAACCGAACAACACGTGCAGCCAATCCGCACGTGTAAACAGTGACATTAGGCCATATAACACCGGCAGTAGGCGACCCAAAACCATCCTGAGGAGAGCCAGCGCTCGAAACAGATCTGTTGATTTTAAACTAAAACTTTTTTTACCATACTATTTTAGCAGATGTTGCTCCCCAAGGGGTTGAGCACTTTAAAAAATATGCATGTATACACACTCATTAAAAATATATATATATATGTATAAAGTAATCGGTCACTGATGGGTGATGATCAAGTGAGATCAACAGTACTATAGGAAGGTCTTATTCTCGTTACTTTGGCAGGAATCCTGGAGGTACTGGCAAAAGGCTGCTGTATGGTGAAGGCCCGCCAGTGGTCAGTAAAGTTTTGCACTCATTGGTGTGTGGCAGGCTAGGTTTCTACTTTTAGTGTTGTTGGGAATGTTCCGCTGTCACTGGGGCTGCATGGATAAATTGAAGACTTGCCAGTGTAGAATATTGTGGAGATG
>JADBJO010000838.1:382500-392500 GCA_016801955.1 Conus betulinus
AACAAAATAAAATGAAATAAATTAATTGAAGTGAAAGAAAATAAATAAAACGTATTGATGAATTAAAAAAAGAAAAAAAAATATATATATTCAGCATTATATATATATATATATATATATATATATATATATATATATATATATATATATATATATATATTAAGTGTAAGGGGAAATTAAAACAAAATCAAGATTAAACAGATGGAGGGTGGCTGTAACTTCTGTGTGAAGTGAGTAAAGGGGATATTGTGGTGCTGTGTGTATATATGTTTGTGTGTGTGTGTTGGTGGAACTGGAAGATATTGCCAACTGGTGTTGAAGTGGTGGGTATGTGTGTTAGGTTATTGTTGGATATTGATGCCTTGGGGTGTAGTGTGCCCAGTTTGGCAACAAGATGGGAGTCTTGAGTTGTGCGTTCAAAGCTGTCACTCTGTGACTGCCAGAGTGTCAAGACTTTGACATGGTTGATGTTGTGTTGGCTGTGGTTGAAATGTAGGGCGACGGGTTTGGGTCAGTGGTGGCGGACATCAGCCAGGTGTTCAGAGATGCATGTCTCAAGTGTCCGTGATGTTTCACCAATGTAGATCTTGCCACACAGCTGGCAGTGGATGGCATAATGTTGTGGCTCTGACCTGAGAATGTGCGTTTGACTGTGAAGGGGTCTTTGGGGCCATGTAAGATGGTGTCTGGTTTGGTGAGGGGGCAGATTTGCAATTGGGTTTGGAGCAGGGTGAGTACCTAGTGGTGTAGCTGTGGAGGTTCTGTTCAAATTGGACCGCGCACGAGGAGGTCTTTTAGGTTTTTATCATGTTTGAATGTGATCATAGGTTTGGTATGGAAGGCAGGCTTGTGGTTATGTACAATGTGTCAGTGGATTTGAGGATCCTACAGAGATGGGGAGGGTGTGTGGGTGGTAGAGGAGGTAGGCTGTGGGTTTGTCTGTCTTGGTTGGATGCTGGGTTTCCAGAGCAGATGTTCTGGATACAGCTAATGAGCTATGGTGCGGCGGAGTGCTGCATTGATGATCGAACTTGGATATCCGTGGTTTGTGAAAAACTGTGACATTTTGGCTGCTTGTATAGTGAAGTCTTCCTTGCTGGAGCAGAGTCTGCGAAGATGGAGAAATTGTGAGTATGGGATGCTGTCTTTAGTGTATGGCTGGTGGGGGAGGATGAGTAGTCTAGGTATGCATGTACATTGGTGGGTTTGTAGAAAATGGAGGTTTTGAGTAGGCCATCTTCAAGGGAGATGGTGATGTCTAGGAAGTTAACGGACTGCGAGATGGTGTAGGTTAGTTGGATGGATGGATGGATGGAAGGTCTGGGCAAAGTTGAGGAGATCTTGTTTCGGCATGGATGTGGCTCCCAGTCCATCGATATACCTTTTGTATAATTCAGGTGTGGGGCCTGTGTATGTGTTAAGTAGGCGGTGTTCCAGTGTCCCATAAAGAGGCAGGCATAGGATGATCCCATTTTGGTGCCAATGGTAACACCACTAATTTGTGAAAATGTGTAGTGGTTGAATTGAAATGTGTTCAGGGTGAGGGCTAATTCTGCAAGTCTGACCCAGTGTGGTGGTGGGAGGGTGTGTTGTTGGTTGTGGGGCCATTTGTCAAGGAAAAAAAATGTCTTTCTTGTCTTTCTCCGATCTCTGTTTCTGTCTGGCTCTACATTATTCCCACAGAACTGTGACCATGTCAAAGGGAAACTGGATTTTTGGTACTTGTAGCCTGTTGTGAATGTTAAATGGTGTGTACGCAGTGTATGCACTGTGTGGGCGCAATGACCTATGTTTTGTTGTAGATTGTTAGCTTGAGAAAAATTCTCTCTCTCTTTCTCTCTCTCTCTCTCTCTCTCTCTCTCTCTCTCTCTCTCTCTCTCTCTCCTTTCCATCGTCCTTTTAACAATTTTTTTTGTTTCTTTTTAAATATGTTTCTAGTAAATATGAATATTGCTGACAGATGATTTGTATACATGATGTTATTTACAATGAATGATTATGGTTGGTTTAGTAGTAATTTAACACCTGCGCCATTTTGACAGGAACTGTTGTAATGAGAATGGTGATGATGGTGATGAAGATGATGATGATGTTCATTATTGTTGTTGCTATCTTTTTCGTTGTTGTTGCTGCTGCTGTCATTATTGTGTTGTGTTGTTGATGTTTATCATAATGGTTTCATTGCAAATGGTTGGTTTAAAATGATTTCAGTTCTTATTACCTTTTTTGTATTCTGAAATTGTACTCTGTCCAAAAGCCAATATTACACAGGCAGTGGTTGTGTGGCTGTGGGATTGGGGAGGGTGATTTACACTGACGGAGGGAAGCTCAATGAATCTGA
The DNA here is from genome assembly GCA_016801955.1 of Conus betulinus. Taxonomy (NCBI): domain Eukaryota; kingdom Metazoa; phylum Mollusca; class Gastropoda; order Neogastropoda; family Conidae; genus Conus; species Conus betulinus. The sequence continues at coordinate 384,842 of JADBJO010000838.1, forward strand.
CATGGGAAAAAAGACCACTAATTGACCGAAGGAAGCATCTGAACTACTCGTTGGGTTACTTCCCGTCAGTGACTTGTCCTCTCTAGCCTGTGGTGGTGCAGCCAGCCCACAGTAAAAGTGAATTAAACGGATAGTCTGGGGAAAGGGTGGATGGTATGAGAACAAATTCCTCTGTGATTCTTTCACTTGGTAGACTCGCCTCTGTTGACAGATATTTATATCAGTTAAGTGTAAATCCCTGTGAAAGTTTAAGATAGTGTAGTGTAATGAATTGTAATTGTTGTTGTGTTGTTGTTGTTGTTTTGCATCATTTTTCAATTAGAACTATGAATGTGTGATCAGTCGGTCGTTCAGTCAGTCAGTCTGTCTGTCTGTCTATCTGTCTGTCTGTCTGTCTGCCTCTCTCTCTCTCTCTCTCTCTCTCTCTTGATATTGCCTCCTTCTGCCCCCACTGCTTTAATGCCTTTTGTCTTTTTGTTGCATACGTTGATTTTCTTCCGTTTTTTTTTCTTCATGGCTTTTCTACTTTGATGTCGTTCCCACCTAATTATTCTCCTTGACATGAGGAGATGGTCTCTTTCATTACATTAGCTGTTTTGTCATTCCTCTCTCTCTCTCTCTCTCTCTCTCTCTCTCTCTCTCTCTCTCTCCCCTCTCTCTCTCTCTCTCTCTCTCTCTCTCTCTCTCTCTCCAGTTACTTGGGCCTGAGCATTTTAGTTACAGGGCTTTTTGTGATTGATATTGCCACCTTTTACCCACCTCCGTCTTCCAGTTTCTTATGTTTTCTGTACACGTGGAATGTTTTTCTCTTTTTCTTTTCTTTTGTTGTTTTGAATAAAAATTACCAATCATGGCTTTTTTGTTTGATGTTTTTTACCACTGTCCCTTGGCACGGACAGATGGCCCACTTCATTGTGTTGGTTCTCTCTCTCTCTCTCTCTCTCTCTCTCTCTCTCTCTCTCTCTCGTCTCTCTCTCTCTCTCTCTCTGTCGTTCCTTTCCTTCTCTCTTGTTCCTCTCCTTTTTATCCTTAATTTATTATGTTGCAGTCTTTTGTACTGTTCATAAGATTGTGGTTGATAGGGATTCAGAGGCCAAAAATATAAATAATTACTATCAGAAAAACATGCTTTGTTGAAATTATAGCAACAATATTGAGTTGAAATGCCTAGGACATTTTTGTTGAAAGTTTTCCATTATTATTGTTATTACTATTATTATTATGAGAATAGTGTTAGTGATGATGATGATGATGATGCTGGTGATGGTGAAGATGATTGCTGTTCTCGTCTCCTATACCAGTTTCAGTGTGTCTTAATGGACAAGTTCTTATGGTTCAGTTTGACTTAAAATGTGTAGAGACTGATATGGTATACACGAGGTGGATGGTGCAGAGTCGTGGGGAGAACGTGGTTTAGGAAGAATCTCCTTTGTGTTCCTCTCCCTTTGGGACTCCTGTTTACCAACAGACATTAAAACTAGTTAAAGGCCATCCCTGATTTTTTTTTTTTTTATAATTTTTTTCACAATGTAACAGCTTCTTTTTTTCCTTCATTTCCCATGTATTGTGTTGCCAGAATTTCTTTCGATTTATTTTTGCTAGGACAGAGAGAGAGAGAGGGGGGAGGGGGGAGGTGAATGTCATCGAAAATATGAGTGTATGTGCTTGCACGTGTGTGTGTGTGTGTGTGTGTGTGTGTGTGCGCGCGCGCGTGTGTTTACGCCTGTGTGGATGTGGTGGGGGGGTAGGGGGCAGGAGGGAGAGAGGGTTGGTGAAGGGGAAGCGTGGGGCGAGTGCTCACTAGAGCGGGTCTGTGTGTGTGTACATGTGCGCGCGCATGTGTGTGTGTGTGTGTGTGTGTGTGTGTGTGTGTGTGTGTATGGAGAGAGAGGGGGGGGGGGGATGGGGGGAGGGAGAGAGAGAGAATGGCATCAGTGCAATGGAAATGTTTTTCTTATAAAACGGAAGGTATTATATTCTACAGAGATGCCCATTTTGTGTGATTTGTTGTGTGAAATAAATTTATTTCACACCACGATTTGTTAGTTTCAATGTTTTCTTTCTGTGTATGTTTGTGAAACGAGATGGTGTCATGTTGGCTTCAAAACAAACTCCCTTGCTGGCATATGATAGAATGTGTGTAATGAACAGTGTTCCTGATTGATTATGCTATGTTTGTGTGTGTGTGTGTGTGTGTGTGTGTGTGGATTGAGTGATTATTTGTGTTTGTGTACGTTTTCCTGCGCACACGCGTTTTGTGTGTGTGTGTGTGTGTGTGTGTGTGTGTGTGTGTGTGTGTGTGTGCACATATCTGCGGACAAATGAGCATGTATGTGGAGGAGGAGAGGAGGAAATATGTGTGGGGTGGGGTCGGGGGGGGGGGGGGGGGGGGGGGGGGTTTGATATGTTTGTGTTTGTGTGGGCGTGTGTTTTCCTGCGCGCGCGTGTGTGTTGTGTGTTTTTACATCATCTGTGTGTGTGTGTGTGTGTGTGTGTGTGTGAAAAACACTGAACATTATAAGAGTATGTGTGTTGTTTTTTTTTGTAATGGATAACAGTGGATTAACTGTTGGTAGGTTGTTGAGACAATACTTTAAGTGGAAATCCCCTGATGTTGACACGCTTTCTTCTTCTTCTTCTTCTTCGTTTTTTTTTTTTCTTTCTCCTTGCACGGATGAGCACGTGCTCAGCTGAAGATGGAAACAAAGAAGGAATGTTCTCTTTCATTTTATTTCTCCGTTTGTTTCTTTCTCTGCCCAAGACAGACCTACCTAGAAACTTTATTTTATTATGTTTCTATGTATGTGTATATGTGCATGTCTTGTGTATTCATCATTTCTTTTTATGAGAACTTATCAGTTTTCTTGAATGTATATGTTTTGGATATCTTGAGTCTGAATTTTGGAGTGTGCCGTTGTGCATGCTTCGATCTGCGTATGGCTAGAAATTACCTCTGCGGAGCAACTGTTGTTATGGACTTGAACATGATTTGCTCAGATTTTCGTTTTCATTTTTGGTTTGGTTTTATATGTCAGCATGGTAATGTGTCCATATGTGGGTATGACTCGTTAAATTTAGCTGTCAATATGAGTAAACAGAGTAACAATTGCATCCATGAATTGTCAGGGTCTAGCCAACCCCACAAAAGCGAAGAGACGTGTTTAATTATTTAAGGGGAAAAGCATACTCAAATATTTTGTTGCGGGATACTCATTTCAAACCGAAGTTTAGAGAATTATATTCATTAAGGGGGATTACAAATGCTATTTTGCATCTCATAATTCACATTTAAGGGGCGTAGCTATTTTGTTCAATAATAATTTTGACTTTCAGTTAAGAAAAGTTTGTAAAGACACGGCAGGTAATCATATTTTTGCATCCGTTAAAATAATGGATAAAGAATGCCTTATTGTTAGTATTTATGGGCCAGTCATGATGAGCCTGAGTTTTATGTGGAGTTGGAAGAACACATTAGAGAAGTTGAAGCTGAATATGTCATTACTGGAGGTGATTGGAATTTGGTGCGTGATTACTCCTTCGACTGTTATAGTTACAGACATAACAATAATCCTAAAGCTCAAGAGCAAATAGAAAACATGACGGACTGCCTCGATTTAACTGACATCTGGCGTGATTTAAATCCTGAATTACGAAAGTATACTTGGAGGAGAAATAACCCATGTCAGCAGAGCCGTTTAGATTTCTTTCTTATTTCTGACTGGTTATGCAATCATGTAACAGACACAGATATTCTACCAGGATATCGATCTGACCACTCTTAAACTCTAGTAACTCTAGAGCAAGGTAGAGAGATAAAAAGAGATCTGTTATGGAAATTCAATAGTTCATTGTTGAAAGACACCAATTACATAGAAGACATGAACCGAGTAATTCAAACAGTTATTGAGGAATATGCAGCTTACCATATTGTCGCTGTGGGTTGGCCCAGATTCCTAAATCAGAAATCCAGTTTGTTATTTCTGATCAACTTTGTTTGGATACATTACTTATGAAAAATTAGAGGCAAAACTGTATCATACGCAACGATGAAGAAACGGAAGGACGCAGAAAAACATAAACATCTCGAAAGTAACACTACTTGAAAAGAAAGTGGTATTAACTGAAGAAGAAAGATGTGAACTTGAAAGTTATACACAAGAGTTGACTACACTTCGGGAAAAGAAGATGAAGGGTGTGGCGCTGAGTTCGATGGCGAGATGGGGTCGCAGAAGGGGAAAAAATAACATTTTTTTTTTTTTTTTTTTTTTTTTTGCTGTCCCAACCTCTGCGCGATCCCAGAGGCAGTGCACCCACGCCGCTCATTCCGACACCCTGTCCACAGCCACGGCCCGGTCGGCCCCGCCGCAGCCCCGGCACCAGCAATCCACAGGCAGCAGTCAATGTCAAGTCATCTGCCGAGTCACTTCAGTGTGTGTTCAGTGGCGCCTGTTCTGATCTAACATACGCAGGACACCACCTACTAAGCCCCCTACTGATGACAATAATTGCTTTGTCGCGGAGCCGGCGTGAGTGAGAGCTCTCCCTCCGGAGGGCGCCACCACGTCCGTCCAACGACAGCCCCCATGGACTCGCCGATACCGGTGACCCCGACGGAACCAAACCAAGGCCACAGACGTGGAGAGGACATCGAAAATGAGGTCACCATGAGAGCAGGGCATGAAGGGCCACAGAATTTGAGATTTTTTTTTTTTATGCTGATCGATGAGAATGAGGATGATTATGATGATGCTACGGATTTCCATTTCGGTCTGAGACTACATGACAGGGCTGTACTCTACGCTTCCTTTCATAATATATCCCGGCGTCAACCAGGCCCGAGAGATACAGGCACCTGCAGTGTTGGTCAGGAAATTTGAGCAACACTCTCAGAAACGCATCCATTAAGTGGATGAAACTCGACTGTGTGGTCCCGTCTTCCCAACTGAGTCCGCAGCAAACTCAACTCTGGGAACTTGGTCCATATGTTGTAAGAGTACTTAACGATGGATTCGATAGAAATGAACTATCTTCGACGCAAAAAGAAGGCATTACCATATGCATTCCAAAGGGTGACAAGCCCAAAGACCGAATCAAAAATTGGAGACCAATTTCACTTTTGAACACTGTGTACAAAATAGGATCTACATGTATAGCCAACCGATTAAAATGTGTGCTTCCCTCTATCGTCAATGAATGGTCCAGACTGGTTTTATTCTAAACTTATATTTGGGAGGTAACTTTCGTCTTATATATGATATACTTGATTATATGATTAGATCAAAAAAAAAAAAAAAAAAAAAACTGGGATACTTTTATGTTTAGACTTTGAAAAAGCATTTGACAGTGTAAGCTATGATTTCATGTTTAAAGTATTACATCCCTTTGGCTTTGGTCCAAGTTTGTGTCAATGGATAAAAACATTCTACACAAATATTAAGTCAACTGTTTCAGTTAATGGCAAACTAGCTGGTTGGTTTCCTGTTGAGAGAGGATGTCGCCAAGGGGATCCGATTTCACCATATTTATTTGTTATTTGTGTTGAAATCTTAGCAAGCAGGATTAGACAGAATGAAGAGATAAAGGAATTAAAATAGCTAATACTGAGAATAAAATATCACAGCATGCAGATGATACTGAACTTTTACAGGAAGGCGATCGAAAATCGTTTGAAAAATCGATTATGGTTCTTGAAAAATTTGGAAGAGTATCTGGACTCTTACTAAACGCGCGAAAAAAACGAATGCAGTATGGTTAGGAAATAAAGGAAACTTGCCCGTTAAGTATATGCCACATTTAAATATCAAATGGAACCACCCAAATTAAAAATTTTGGGTATCTGGTTTACAAGTGATTTTAAAAAAATTGTGAAACTATGAATCTCGAAGAAAAATTTGCAGAGATAAAAACATTGTACAAAACTTGGCTAAAAAGGCAGATAACATCTCTTGGCAGAGTAGCAGTACTTAAATCCCTGATCTTATCAAAACTAATCCATCTGTGGATGTTACTACCGAACCCGCCAGACTACATGATTGATGAAATTCAGAAATTTACATTTAGCTTTGTATGGGGTAAAAAAAAAAAAAAAAAAATAGATAAAAGCAAGCGAAAAACATCTGTAAAAAAATATACAGCATGGGGATATAGGAATACCAAACACATATGGAAGCAATAAATGCATTAAAATTAACTTGGATTTGGAAACTTTCAACAAGTAACCATAGCTGGGAAAAAAAAAAAAAAAAAAAACTCTTCTCATATTACAAGGCAGAAATTATTCATAAATTAGGTGCTGATTTGTCTGGGCAGGATAAGTTAAATAATTTCTGGAGAGATGTATTCAAAGCATATAAAGAAATAGATCAGATTGTTGATCAAAACTGCAGATGAATTCTGTTTAGAGCCTTATAAGAACTTGATGATGGGGGGGCAGGGCAGATCTAAATTTCATAAAAAACTGGATACATAATGGTGTATTCTGCATATGGAATCTTTAGAGAGAAATGGTGATTTTTTTTAGTTTCCAGTCCTTTGTTGGTAGGTATAACATCAATACAGATTTTGTAACATATAACGGTTATATTAGTGCTGAGAAAAAGTATTCGAGAGAAGCTGCTGGAGTAGAAATAGCATGTTATGAAGAGGGCGAGTCAAGTAAACTAACGTCTGTGATATGTTCATTTTCAAGAGGAGCCTCACTTTATTATGATCTACTGAATCAAGACATTCTAGAGCCAACTTTTTGCAATAAATGGAATGAAAGATTATCGAAGGATGTTACTTGGGCTAAAACTTTTAAGAAAATCCAACAGATAAAAGATATTAAGTTAAGATGGTTTCAGGTTAGAATTAATAATAGGATACTAGCAACCAAATTTTTGAAAACCAATACTGTTCTGGAAAAACATGGGCACTGAAAATTTAGAAAAATGTCCTTTTTGTAAGAGAGAACACAGAAACATTCAACATTTATTTTGGTACTGCCCTCATGTTCAAACTTTTTGGCAAGAATTTAAAAATGAAATGAATAGAAAATGCGAAACTATGGATCTACTGTTGAATGAAAATAGTGTCCTGTTTGGTTGTGACAATGATTTTAGATCAGATAAAACATTTGACTTAATCCTGTTACATGCCAAATTCTATAAATTTATAAATGTAAAATGAAAAAGATTTGCCATCATTTCAAGTTTTCATCGTGTATTTGAAAGCAAGATATGAAATAGAAAAGTATACTGCCTGTCTTCAAATGTCCCTCAAAAAGTTCGTTACACAGTGGCTCCCCTATTCTTTTCTATAGGATTAATGCATTTTTTTCTGGTAAGGTTTCCAAATAACATGACAATGGTCATTTGCTTTGCTTTCCCTCCCTGTTTAATTTATTTGCTCGGTTCAGTCATTTCGTTTTCATTTATTAACTATTATTCTTTTTGTGTTTACCCTTTGTGGCTATTAGTGTATTTATATGTCTATGATAATATAAAAAAAAATGCGTACAGTGTTTATTAAGTGACCATTATCACTTTGATAGTAGTAGAAGTATTAATAGTAGTAGTTGTAGTGGTAGTAGTAGTAGTTCTATTGATGGTATTAGTATTCACAGTAATAGCAAGGTGATGATGTTGAAGATGTCAGTGATGAAGATTATGATAATGATGA
>JADBJO010000838.1:395000-417500 GCA_016801955.1 Conus betulinus
AACAAACAAAAAAAAATAAAATAATATAAATTAAAAAAAAAAAAGGAGGAAAAAATTTACTTCAGTATCTCAGGGACTTGTCACACGCATTCTGCCTTCTCTGGTTGACTCTCTCTTTGAAGAGATGTACATCAGATGGCAGGAAGGAGTCCCTCAGTTGGTTCGTCCGGGCACTGAAGCTCCTAGGGACCAGAAGATTCTCTCCTGGGCTCTTGGGATGCCAGCACCTTGTGGAGTGGACGGTGGTTGTCTGCTTGGATCTTGTCAAGCTTCTTAAGGGCCACATGGGTACCAGCTCTTCCCCCACGATGGAGGCTGCCTTGCTGACTTCTTTCTCCAACCAGTCCATGCCTGTCGCCTTGGCACTGCTGTGGTAACACAGTTGGTTGAAGGCCACTACACTCTGAATGGTTGACTGGTGGTACAAATAGAGGATCTGTGGGCCGACATGGAACTGTCGCAGCTTTCTCAGGAAGAGAAGTCTCTGGTTTGCCTTCTTGCACACCACATCTGCATTGGGAGACCAGACTAGTTGGTTGTCAATGATAGTACCTAAGTACTTGTAGTACTTGATGATCTCGACTGGCTCACCATTGATGCCGAGGGGCTCCGTGCTGGGCTTGTTCTTCCTTAAGTCCACGACAATCTCCTTGGTGTTGGACACATTCAGCTCCAGATGATTCGCACTGCACTAAACAGCCAGTTTTATCCACGGTGTGCCTGTACACTGTTTCGTCATTCTTGAGGATGAGGCCAGTCAGCAAGGTGTTGTCTGTAAACTTGATCAGCAGAGTAGAATTACTCTAGCAGCGACAGTCGGCAGTGTACAGGGTGAAGAGAGCAGGAGACAGCACGCAGCCTTGTCCACTTCTTCACGGTTTCACAGCTGGCTTCTCATGTTTGAGACGTTGACGGAAGGTGGCACCAGCTGCACCATGTTGTATGGACTTCTGCCGAGACCAGGGAGTTGTCAGGAGCAGTAGGCTCTGGGAATGTTGCCGTAGCAGACGTCAAACAGTCAAGGATGTTTCCCTGGTGGGTAGTGCACATCATGTACTGCTTAAAGTGGGGAGCGAACGCTTCAGCTTGCAGTGGTTAAGTCCCCCAAGAGGAAACAAGGAGCATTGGGTGACTGTGATGCCACTTTGTGAACCACTTCCATCAACTTTGAACTGGCAGCATTTTGCTGATAGAAGGGTCTCAGTGTGACTGTCAACAGCTCTAGGTACTGAGAGCAGAACTGCTCCTTTACTGTGATATTCGTGCACCACTTCTTGCTGACAAACATACAGACTCCTCCTTTGTCTTTCAGGGGCTGTGTCCTTCACAGTCCGGTCAAGGCGAAAAACTGTGTAGCCCAGGAAGTCTATTTCCGCATCGTTTTCTGAAACTAGTGAAAGCCAGGACTCAGATTTGCATGTCTATAGGCATGGAGGTACCGCACACTTGCTAGACACTCTTCCAGTTTATTCCTCAATACTGAACGTTTCCAAAGACGATACATAGCAAAGGTAGTTAGTGCAGTCTTCTTGCTCTCAGAACAAAACTAATATCTCCACCACTTCCTGCAGGATCAACCCACAGGGTAGTAGGCCCGGTGCTGGTCATGGAGATCCACCCCGCCCATGTTTCTGTTGTAGGGTGATGACGGGCTGTGGAACAGGCACTTCTTCACGCTTGCCTGCAATCAAAGCAGACTAATTTTGAGTCTTTTGTTTGGGATTAAAAAGAAACATTGAAATATATCAGGGTTTTTTTTTTTTTTATATCAAATTTAGAAAGTAAATATAAAAGAAAAACACTACAAAGAAAAATGAAAGGAATACATAAAAAAATAAACACTTACCTACATACCTACTTTATAGGGCAGAGGTGCTCCTGTTTGAAGGTAAGTTGTTTTCTATCCAGATGGAAACTGTAGTGATAATAGAAGACTGAAATGTTCACTCACCTTTACCAGTCTGACAAGGTGCTTTTCCCATCACTGGATCGACATTGGTGGGAGGAGGACAGCAATGGTGTGCTTGTCTTGCCAGAGTGTAGCCACCATCGACCCCTGCTGCCGGAACTTGACCTCCCCTTTCTGCATCGTCTGGCCTTTCTTCCCCTTTCCTGACTTGCTGACATTCAGGTCATCAGGCCAGCCTTTACGATTCATGCGGATAGTGCCACATGAACGCGTCTTGTGGGCCAGAAGCTCATCAGCCAGGGGCGACGGATGTGAAGTTGTCATGGTAGAAGTGGTGCCCCTTGTCCATGTAATTCTTCCCCACAGTCATCACCACATAGTGTCCAACCACCTGCAATAAAATATATACTAAATCAAACTATCAATGTCAGTGTGTTGCTGTTTTAAAATTGGTGTGATCTTCTTTTTATAGAAAAAAAGGGAGACAAGAGAATCTGGCAGTGTGTGAATGTTTGTACGTACATGGAATAATAATACTGGTTTTGTTAGATAATACTTGGTCAGCAATCAAACCTCTGTATTTATAAAAAAACAAAAACGAAAAAGGAAGATAATACAAGCAAAATGATTGTACATTTACATGAAAAAAGACATTTCCAGTCAGTCCTGTCTGATAAAAAAAAAGTATTTAACGTTCTTCCATTCCTGTACCCTTCACTCCACCCCTACTCACACCCCATCTCATCCCTCCCACCCATTGTCCCCATTCAGAAAAAAGTTAAACATAACTTGGCATTTTTTTTTATAAATAAAATTTATAAATGAAACACTAACCTTTCAATGGTTGTTGTGCCTTGCCAGTGTACACATCAAAATCCAGCAAGTAGCCAGACGTGGGATCTGCACTGCACCAGATCTTGATCCCCCATGGTGTAGGCTTGGACTTCATGTATTGCTCGAAGTAAAGTCGCCCGTTGAATTTCACCATGGCCTCATCAATGCTGATAGCCCGCCCAGGTTTGTACAGCTCCCCACACTTTGCCTTGAAAGCATCAAGAACCAGGCGCACTTTGAAAAGAGGGTCATGGTTGGCATGTCCTCTGGGGCAGAATTTAGACCTGTCATTGAGATGAAAATACTGGCCAATTCTCAAACCTAGTTCTTGACATGAGACCAGATATACAAGACACATTCAGCTTGTCATCACTTGACCAGTAGTTTTCTTGTCGGGGCAGAATGTGAATACCCATCATGATGTTTATAGCAAGATAAAGCTTGATGTCGCTCAATGTGACTGGCTGCCATTTTGGATCCGCCTTCTTTTCTTGCTGCACTTGAGTAGCATACAAATTTGTTTGATCTATGATGTTTTCTAAGACGGAATCCGGAAAAAAAAAGAGAAAAGTACTCCAGGGGACTTGCACCAACAGCTAGATTGTGCACAACACCAACATTTTCTTTAAAATCATCGACTGAAACGTTGCCTAAAGGATCTTGCCAGTTTCGCTTTGGGAGGTCAGGCAGTTGATCCACACTTGACCCACTTTCACCGTCACTTTTTTCACTTTCACTTTCGAATTTGGCAGCGACTGCTTCAAAATCAATATCCAGGTCACTTTCCACTTCAGCTGGATCAACTTTCACGAGTTCTTCACGTGAAAAACCCTCAAAATCTTCTCCATCATCGTCGGAATCGTAGTTCAGCATGCGCCATAACTCTTCATCGGACATCAAACTCATTTCAGAAACTTTGAAAATTCGTAGCTCTGGTAAAACACAACCGATCTTGACCTAGTAAATTGCAAATGGCGCAGAAAGAAGTGCTGCAATCGAAGCTCTCGCTCTCTCTCGCGAGAGTCTCGTTTATGTAAACAGTGATGCCTGCGCCCATAGACACCACACGTGTTTAGCAGGCGCTGACGGGTGCTCTACGGAAACGCCATATGGATTTGTAGCGGGCACTAGTGGGCGCTCCAGTGTTATGTGGGTTTTTAACTATATATCAGTCCTGGAGCATACTATTCATCTGTCCCAGAGAACATCTGACTTAAGTCAGTTAACCATTATGCAAATCTCTAATCATGCAGGTGGGCACTACAGTATGCCTTTTTGCTGGCTTCCCTGCCAGACAAGTAGATCACTGCGGGGCTGACACGGATGGATCGACCTATACTAGGGATAGAACGGGTGGGCACAGGATAGCCGGCAGTTCTTGGCTTGGGCTGTGGAAGTGCACCCAAATCTGTCTTAGAGTCTGATGATGGTTCCACCTTGCATTGCTTTTGTCCCTAGTCAGGTGGTTCAGTTGATGGCAGGGTGTCAGTTCTGCTGTTAGGCAGGGAAGTTGCCTTACACTGACAGGGACAGACCTGTTGTCTGTAAGCCAGGGCAGCTTGTGAAGACTGGGGTTCTGAAGCACGGTTTGATGTTGTAGAGGCACTGGCAGTCTAGCTGACCTTTCTGCAGGGTCGGCAATCAGCCAGATGTTCATACCAGGCCAGTAGACCAGTGGCCGAAATGGCTCTGTAGCATGCTGATAGCCCTTGTGATCCTGGCAGTTGTGGATCGATGACAAAACCCTAGGGCGGAGCGATCTGGGAAGAAAGAAGCTGCTCACTTCCGAAGTTTAGGGTCCAGTGATAGAAACCCCCTGTCAGCAGATGAGTCAGTCATGGTGCTGAGTGAGAGCCTGTACCTTCCTGTTCTTATCGGCTGGAGGCTTCCTTGACCAGAAAAGAACTGGCCCAATGGATGGGTCCTCCTGTAGAAGTCGGTGCAACTCTCCTGGCAACAGCTGAGGCAAAATGGATTCTGCCTGGATGCTGCTGATCTGTGTTCCTGAGACTTGTCAGCATTCTGGCTGCTGACAGTGGTGGAGGACTGGAGTTTGTCCTCAACTTCCTAGCTGCAGACTTCTGTCACTTCCACATGGGCTGTCATCCTGAGCGCTGTGTGTCTGCCACACAGCTGCGGATCTGCTGTAGTGGACCTGCAGGTGGTGGCTACTGCATTTGCAGTCTGAAGCTGGCGAATTTGGCTGTAAGTGCCGCCAGCTGGGTTTGGAGGTGACGTAGCAGTGCCAGCCGTGTCGTACAGGATATCGCCATCGGCACTGCAGTCCTGCATACACCATTCTTTCTTTGCCTCTTCAAGAGTGGGAGTAGGATGGTCCTGTATGAAATGCCGGACATCCTTGTGGAGTGCAGGTGGTCATAAGCCGTGGGTAAAGGTGTTCTGGAGTATGGCTGCTGGCAACAGTTCATCCCCAGTCTGGTTGACTTTCCTCCACACGTACTGGAGATGGGAGGCATACTCCCAGATGGTCTTGTCCTGGCCCTGCTGCCTGGTGAAAAATGCTGTGGCCAGGGCGACTACATCAAGCTGTTCTCCGTAGTTTTCCAAGATGGTAAAGATCTTGGCTGGGGAGGCCACCTCTGTTGCCGGCAGCCTGATCACCCCCTGTCAAGCTCGGCCATCTAGGGCAGTGATCAGCTAGAGGCCGGCTGCCCTATCATCCAAGGGTTGCAGGTGTAGGGCAAGCCTGGCTTCCGGGATGAAGTCATCCACTTCCCTGCTGCTTTAGTTTCCTGTGAATTTGGGGAGCTTATGTAGCTACAGAGTGTGTGGAGTCCGAAGAAGTTGACATCCTTGGCCACCTACATTTTCAGCCTCATGGCTTTTGTTGGTCATGGTGTCCTGTCTACTTTGGTTCCTTTGTCCCATTCTGCTGAGGTATTCTTCCTGGGATGTGTCTTCTTCTCTGATCCCTTCTGTCTTGTGTCCTGCTCACAGTGCAGTTGTGATGGGGTGGAGTGGTAAGGGATGTGTAGGTGAAGTCAGGCAGATGGTGGTAAGTGGGTTCAGGTAGCAAGGGACAACAGCCAGCAAAGAAAATGCAGATGGGATGACATGGAGTTTCTTTCCTTTTTATTTCTCTTCCATAGCAAGGACCTTCTTCTTCTTCTTCTTCTTCGTTCGCCTCACAGCGTCAGCCCAGCCCTCGTTGATGAATGTAGCCGTTTTCTCCAGGTCTTGTTGGCAGCCGTGGAGCTTCGTGTGCAGCGGAGTCGGCGTTGGCCACACGGTTTCTCTCAGTCCCTTGAGAAGGGGACAGGTCTGTAGGACGTGTTCTGGTGTTTGGTCTTCAAGACCACAGGAGCAGGAGGGGGAAGGCGCCAGCTTCAGCTTCCTAAGCAGGTGGCCATTGAGTCGGCAGTGGCCAGTTCTGAGTCTCATAATGACCACCTGCTCCTGTCTCTCCAGAAGATGGAAGGCATCCCTTGTGGGTTGTGGTCGCATCAGAGCCTTCACAAGGGTCTTCTTCTCTGCGAAGCTGACGCTGTTGTCTGGTTGTCTTCCTCTGGCTCCGGTTTTGGCGAGCTGATCGGCTGCCTCGTTCCCTGGGACTCCGCAGTGGGCAGGTACCCATTGCAGGACTACTCGTCTACTTTTGGGCGAGTTCCTGGAGTTTCTCCATTAGACGAGGAAGTTTGTCTCCTGCAAGGGCCTCCAGGACGGACAGCGCGTCAGAGAGGAAGACAACTTGGGGTGCAGTCGCTCTGTGAATCATGAATCATGGAGGCTGCCTGCATGAGGGCCTGAACTTCTGCAGCATAATTGGAGCAGTGTTTCCCAGTTGGTATCCCTGCTGTGGTGGTGTGTCCCTCAGGTGACTTGATGAATACGCCCGTTCCTCCATCAGACACTGCGTTGGTTGCTGAGCCATCGGTGTACGCATGTATCCAGGATTCTTCAGGGTACTTCTCAGCAATCATGGCAAGTGTGAGAGTGCGTTTGACGATGTCATCCTGAGAGTCTCCTGAGGCAACCTGTGGAACTGTTGTGGAGATGTGAAGATTTGTGAAGTCTTTCATTCCAGGGCTGTGGCAGATCAGAGGGGTCCGGTGGGTTGGCAGGTGCAAGCCATCTTGATGCTCCCTGGCAAGACTCTTGCTTTCATGGATGAAGCTACTGCATTTGAGACGATTCTTGGTCAGGTTCTGCATCCTCTTGTTCATCGGATGTTGAGGCAGGCACTTGAATTTCTCTGCCTGAACCATGGTCTTTGCGTCTCTCCTCTGGTGGAGGGGCTGTATGGCAGTAACCTCCTCCATGGCTTTGATTGGTGTAGATCGCATGGACCCGGTGATGATCCTGAGGGCTTGATTTTGGACCCTATCCAGGGATTGCTGGTGGGTCTTCGCTGCTGTTGACCAAGCTGTTGAGCCATACTCAAGATGGGGCCTGACTGCTCCCTGGTAGACGCGCTTGAGTATTTGTTTGTTTGCTCCCCAGCTGGTTCCGGCTAGCTTCCGCAGGGACCTCACACCAGGAACACACTTGGAGCACTCTCCATGATCACTCACCAGGAACATTGCCCTGGGAACACTGCTGTCTCTCACACACAGCCCTTTAAGTACACAGCATGAGCCAGCGACACACTGTCGGAGACAAAACAGCCAGCTAAGAGAAAATAAGAGAGAGAGAACAGACAGAACAGAAAGAAATCTGAGAAGCTGAAGAGCGTGAAAAAAGCCCAGAAAGCGAACTTGTGCTCAGAAAGATTGAAAAATTCGCTGAGAATGATAGCTCTTCACATACTTTTAACCAAAATTCACAGCCTCCCATCCAAATTCCAGCAATATCATTTTCTTTGGATCCTTTCAGTGAGAACATGGAAAGTATTGACGCATACTTGGACTGGTTCAAAAGATTGGCAAATGAATTTGGCCAAGACCTGGAAAAGTGTAACATCAGACTCGCACAAGGTCTCAGAGGTACTGGGTATGATGTTTATACCAAGTTACCACCAAAGAAAGTAACTGATTATGATGCTCTCAGACAAGCCCTACTCACCTGTTATGAACTGACAGCCGAAGCATACCGAAAGAAATTTAGAAACGTGCGGCTTAGCAGGGGAGAAAGCTACAGCCAGTTTGCAGATAGGCTATTGACTTAACTCCAAAAGTAGTTGACATTGTCAAACCAAGAACAGACTTTTGATGGTCTAACTGAGCTTATCCTCTGTGGGCAGCTGCGTGACACCATGTTCACTGACCTACAAACTTTCACGGCAGAACAAGGTGCTGCCACACTAGCTGACTGATCAAGCTAGCTGATAGGTACACCGCCGCCCATGATGAAGCAAACTCACACAAGAGGATGCGTGACAAACAAAACCGGGATTTGAACCACCCACAGTCACAGCAATCTCAAAACCAAAATCCCACACCAAGTGGGAAACCACCACAAAGTGAGAAACAAAACTGGTAAACCATATGGTGGTAATTCAGTCCCTGTGGGTCAACACAGTGCACAGAAGCGTTTCTGCTCACACTGTAAAATGACTTCTCACAACACTGCAAAATGCAGAAAATTCTTTGACCAAGACTCCAAACAATTGCCACTTACCAGGTTGTGTCTGCACCCAAAGGAGGTGACACACCATCTATGGTACCCAACATCACTGCACCAGCCATCAGTGAGCAGGTGTAGTAATATACCAAAACCTACCACATGTTGGTATGGCACAGGATTGTCATACAATGCAGTTGTAAGAGATTCACTGGCTGAGCCAGCTGCTATCACTGAGGGGACAGTACCTTTACAAGGGGCTGACCTGACTCTGCCATCCTCACCTTACCTGTAGCCACAATTACGGATGACAGTAGGTACGTCAAAGGACAGATCAAGGCAGCCATCATGGATAATCCAATCCATGATCTCATACTTGGGGGCCGTTATGTCATGTTCGGGAACCCATCTGAGCCTGTAATTGTATCCACACTTCAGGTAAAGGCTGTGCCCCATGTGGGTATGAAATAAAATAAATTGCCTTGCTTTGGCTCCAAATCAATTCAAACCTCAAAAAAGGAGATGAAAGCAGCTCAGTGAGCTGACCCAACATTAACTGCATGCTTCGAAGAACAGCACAAAAGCAATCAACCCCCTCGCAAGAGTTTTTCAGGAAGAACAGTCTTTTATACCGTAGTATAAATAAAGACCGCTCACAACTTGTGGTCCCGACCCCACACTGGACCCGAGTAATGGAAGTGGGACATACACTTCACTCCACTTGCCATACCAAAGTAGGACCTATCTCACAGTGGGTGATGAATCAGTACTATTGGCCAAGGATGGCAGAGGACATCAAGAAATATGTCGATTACTGCCCCCTGTGCCGACATTGATCACCCAGTCAGAGGGACAATTCTTCCCCAGGCCAGCCTGATAACCGAGACACAGGCCAACAGGAACCAAATAATATATTCTGAGGCTCCATTGGTGTCTTGGTGACCCCAGAGCTAGTGCCAAAAGCATAGTGGACCAGGATCAAGGTGGATTGTCAAGTGTGAGCTTCTCTCTTGAGAGAGAATCTTTTTTCAGGGGGCCTATGTGATTAGTCACTTGACAACTCCACCCAATTGGTCCCAAGCACCCACTCTCTTGTACAAATTGTACAAACGCAGATGCCATCCACCACCTTTCTCTCTCCTGTGTGTCACACACACACGGCAACAAATCGATTCAATCTGTGCAAACCCTCGCCCTTCAAACCCCCCTCACCCCCTCCCTCTCCCAACTGTCGGTCAGGAATACTCTTTGAAACCAGCAGACAGCCTGTCTTAGCAACATATACTACTGGCAAAAAGTTAAGGGCCATTGCCAACGCTGTCTCCCAGACCAAAACACTACAGCCAATGTTAAGAAGAACGGACACAAAATCTTCCAAATTTATTCAAGAACAAATTCATCGGACCATTGCACGAAATCAACAAATCAAACGCGGACAGTGAGCTGTAATGTCCAAACACCCTTCCTCAGGATCGTCACATAAGCCACAACTGAAAACTGCACCATTCAGTACCAAGTGTAGCCATTGTTTGCCGCCAGGCAAGCGGCACAACGTCGATGCATCAAGTCCACCATTATGTGTCCTGCCATAGTGTCCCGCGGTATGGCCTGCCACTCCTGCTGTAGAAAGAGAGTGAGCTGGGCCACGTCAATGGGCGGGGGGTGGTTGTGGGCTACCTGCCGTCCAAGGACATCCCAGAGGTGCTCAACTGGAGCCAGATCGGGTGAGCGAGATGGCCACTGCATCCGGATGATCCCCTCTTGCTGCAGATGATCGTCCACGACACGGGATTGGTGTGGACGGGCGTTGTCATCTTGGAAAACAGCAGCGTTACCCATGGCCCTGAAGGGCGGGCTGGATCAGGGCCTCACAATCTCGTCACGGTACCGCACCCCTGTCAGCATGCCTTGAATGACATACAGGGGAGTTCTGTCTTGACGACTGAAGCCACCCCAGATCATCACAGAAACCCCCTCCATAACGATCCACCTCATGAACTGTGGCATCAGCAAAACATTCTCCTGGCCTTCGCCACATTCGGGTCCTACCGTCATTGAAGGCCAAAGGTGAAGCAGGACTCATCTGTGAACAGCACTCAAGACCATTGCTGCCTCGTCCAGTGAACGTGATGACGACACCCAGTCTGCCCGTGCTCTGCGGTGACCTGGAGTAAGTGGTACTCGGATTGCTGGTCTCCGGGATGACAGCCCGAACTCGTGCAAATGGTTACAAACTGTCCTTCTACTGACATTGACATTTGCAGCCTGCAGGAGCTCACACCTTAAGGTGGATGAGGTGACAGTCCGATTGCGTAGGGCAGACAGCAGGAGGAATCGGTCAGCATATCTGTCGGTACACCGAGGACGACCTGATCGTGGCCGATCCTGCACGCTGCTAGTGGCCTGAAACCTCTCTACAAGACGTTGGATGGTGGAAATGGGACACATTCAGATGCCTAGCCACCTCGCTCGCGGCCAGAAATCCCTTCGTCAGTCAACGCTAAGGCATGTCCACGATCGGCAGGGTCCAGTCTTTGCCTTTATGCCATGCTTTTTGGGCTGGCGTAGACGACCGTTCTGTTTACAGATTTGTGGCCAACGGCGTCTGATCTGTGCTCATGAACGAGGTGCCATGCACGTGCATCATGATTGACCACGAGCATTTCGCCCTTTTTTTCAAACTCATATGCTTCCACAGGCACCCGTTCTACAGGTTTTACGTGGTTTTCCGCACGTGCAGCTGCACTCCACCTTGTATCGCAGTGGGTTTTTAGGTGTTGTGATCTGTTAAGGAACATCTGTTCAATATGTCTAACCAGTTTGGGTCATTGTGACTGTTTCAAGCTTTTATTTACATACTCAGACACTAACGTCAAAATGACAGGTGGCCCTTAACTTTTTGCCAGTAGTATATATTACAAAATAAGTTGAGGTCATGTCGCAGCTACATCATCTTTCTCTCCCTATGTTTCTTACACTATCTGGCCTATCACCAAGACACGGGGACTGCTTCTCCCTCACCTCCCTCCTTCCCCACTACCCCTGCTCTTTAATATTCACCCACCCACTCACAGACAGTCATACACAGCTGAGTGAGTGATGTAATGGTGGTAACCATGGTTTGGCTAATTTGCATACGTTCTGCCACTATGCTTTGCTAATTACCAAATGTTCGTCTAGGTGCTGAAGGCACAATTGTATTTCAAACGTTTTCATTTGATCCAATCCATGGTGAGTGACGGGAGGAATAAAACCCTCCCCCTCTCACTGTCATTGTTTTGATTGGCACCCTGTCAGCCAGATCAGAAATCTGATTTGACAGTTTAGAATACATAGGGGACATGTAGTCTCTGAAATTCACCGACTCCTCAAGACTGCCTGGAGATCAGAACAGTGAAAGAAAGGGATGACCAGAGAGAAGGCATGGTTATCTCCTTCTGCTTCTTGATCCCAAGACTACGTCATTGACTCTCCCCAGAAAATGTAAGTTGAAACGGTGTTTTACATTTCAAATCTGTGCATTGATTATATGTATGCCATGTGGTTTAACAGTGTAACTTTGTGCTAATACTTGACGACATTTATCAAACTGATGAATGATTGTTCTGTGTGGTAGTTTGCTTGCTACCATGTGGTAAAAGCTATTACCATGTGGTTATGATTCCTTGTTAACCCTCTTCAGTATGCACTTACCTGTGCTTAGTTACACCAAAAACCTATGGCAAGAGAAGTTACTCTGTAATTTGAACATGGTTACCCAATGTCAAAATTAATTTAAAAGAGAGGAAAGGAAATAATGATAAGAAAATAATTTCAAAAATTCCTACGAATGTACGTGTAGCTATATCACAAGTTTGAAGAATGTCACATGAGCCATTTACTCGGGGGGGGGGGGGGGGGGGGGGGGGGGGGGGGGGGGGGGGAATCCTCTTCAAAACTTTCTTCTGAATCGTTGTTCATCATATCTGGAACCTCATCCCAGTTGAAATCTAGGTCACTTTGAGTTTCATTACCCAGCACTTTCACTAAGTCTTATGCCGTAAATCCTACAAATCACAGCATCTTCATCACTAAATCCCATTATAGAATGGCAGAAATCAAGGTTAGCCATGGTGAAAAACAGCATTTCGACCACAAAACTTAAAAAATCCATAACTTGAGAACTATGGCATATATATCAACTCGCAGTTTTTTGCAAACGGAAGTGAATTGCTAAAGGAAAAACGTCATGTTCTTGCGAGACTTCCTTTTCTACGAGAAACATGATGGCGCCTATTGTTGCCATGTCTTTTACCGGGCTCTGGCAGGCACTTGTTTTTTCGGCAGTGTGATTTCAGGTCGGCCGCTAGTGGGTGCATGCTTGTCAAGAGTGTTAACAATCTGACCATGGGTGTGAATTTAACCCCGTACACTTAACTTTCTTGACAAGCAGGCGCCCGCTAGCGCCCAACCGGAAATCACACAGCCAAAAGGGTGAGCGCCTGCCAGCGCCCAGTAAAACACATGGCAACAATGGGTGTCGCCATGTTTTCCCGTAGAAAAGGAAGTCTCGCAGGAACGTGATTTCCTTCTTCCTGTAGCCATTTTCTACCATCTGCAAAAAAAACACGAGTCGATGCGTGCCGTGGTTCTGGAGTTACGAATTTTTTAAGTTTTGAAGTCGAAATGCTGTTTTTCACCATGGCTAACCTTGATTTCTACTGTTCTATAATGAGATTTAGTGATGGAGATACTGTGATTTGTAGAATTTACGACATAAGACTTAGTGAAAGTGCTAGGTAATGAAGCTTAGAGTGACCTAGATTTCAGCTGGGATGAGGTTCCAGGTATGATGAACAATGATTCGGAAGAAAGTTCTGAAGAAGAAGTTTCAAATGTAGTGACTGATGGCGGAGAATGAAGCAAAATTTAGAAAGAGTGGGGGTTAGTTGCCGCCAAGGACATTGACAACAAAGTACAGGACAAGACACGATGCATTTCGACCTCTTGGTCTCTTATATATATATATATATATATATATACACACACACATATATATATACATATATGTGTATGTGCGTGTGTGAATATGTGACAATTATTACAATCATAACTCACCCATAATACTGTTTACATGTGGCTTTTCTCCCACCCACCCCCCTTTTTTTTGTGTGTGTGTGTGTATGTGTGTGATTGTGTGTGCGTGTGTGTGTGTGTGTGTGTGTGTGTGTGTGTGAGTGCAACACATGATACCCTGTTTCTCATTAAGCATTGCTATCTCTTCTCAACCAACATCTGCACATTAACGCCAACACATTATTGCACCTGTTACAATAAACATGTGAACAACTAAATTGTGTTCATAGTAATGACTTGGCAAAACTTTGGACTTAGGGAGGGGGGGGGGGGGGGGGGGCAATTTAGTTGTTGGCCCGCGCTTGTTTCCCCCCACTATTAGATTGTTCGTCTTTGTATTTGTCTGACTTTATTCAAGTTTAAAAGGCTGTGCCAGTCTTGAATAAAAGTTACTCTGTGTTAGGTTTCCTTATGAAAGCAAAAACTACCCCACTTGCTTACTGTTTATTGTTTACTGTTCCCTGCCTCATTTCATTTTCCAATTTCGTTTTGATTAAATGGAGGTTATTTGTATTTGTTTCTATCTGTCTTTGTGTTTGTCTTTTGATCTCCCTTGCATCCTTGGGTGGATCCTCAACCGTAGGCTCAAAGATTGCCCCCTACATTTTATACCATTTGCATAATATCTGTAGTTTTTCAGCAACTTTTTTTCCTCCCCACACTTTCATTTGGTTTCCTTTACTACTCTTCACTGGCCGCTTCGGGGATGCTATTCGATTCTATTTTGCACCCTTGGTGGTGAGAACACCACGGTATTATGGACTGTGGTATGTCTCTATTTGACGCCAGGAGTGCAGATACAACCAGCCGTGTCTCCCTGATGAATTCTGACCCAGCATACGAAAGGCCTCGGAGCAGGCAATACAAATATACCTGCCTTTAAAAAGGATTGCGATGGTTCCCTTATGCAGCCAGTGAAGAGTTTTTATATCTGTTATATATTTTCTTAATTTCAGGTTCCCAGTTTTTACATCTTCAACCTTCTGCCCCTCCCCCCTCCTTAAGTCCAAAGTTTTGCCAAGTCATTACTATCAACACAGTTTAGTTGTGGCCTGCGCTTGTTTCCCCCCACTGTTAGATTGTTCGTCTTTGTATTTGACTTTATTCAAGCTTAAAAGGCTGTGCCAGTCTTGAATAAAAGTTACTCTGTGTTAGGTTTCCTTATGGGAGCAAAAACTACCCCACTTGTTTACTTTTTAAAAATTGTACATTAAAAGAGACACAAAACAAACTCATTTTATACTGTATTCAGATGAATTTTAAAAGTAAAAGGAGTAACTAATGTAGAGGATACAGATCATAAAAGGATTGAACAGACATAGTAAACAAAACTGGAACTCAAGACATGAAATAGAACACTACTGTGCTGTGCTATGGTGTGCTGTGCTGTGCTGTGTTGGTGGTGCTGGACATGATGATCAAAGTTGTGCAAAATGAGGGGTCTCCTGTGTGTACACTGCATGTGCTTCACTGGCATAGTAAGTAAAACGTTTACAATTTGATTTAATGTATGCCACCTAAAGCAATGTAGATATGTACTCATTTTCGCTATGTGATTACTTGGGTTTAAAACCTCCTTTGGGTTGAAGGAATGACTGATAAAGTGATTCTACGAGAGCTTATTTTATGGCAGAAATTGCTTAGTATGAAGAACTGGAATTAGTTCAAGGAGAGGCTTTTTTACAGGCTAGAATTGCTGAAAACCTTCAGCTTCAGGGGGCGTTGCCCCCTGACCCCCCAAAAATTTTCAGGGAAAAATGATTTTCCTTCAGTACCATGCCTGATTTTTATGGCAGAATTGTATGCTATTCTAATGGCATTACTCTTTATATGTGATAGTAATCATTCTTTCTGTAACATTTTATTTTGTGTTGATTCTAAGTTAGTGTTAGATAGTTTGAAAGTTTGGGATGTTAAAACAAGGAAGATGTATCTTTTAAATAAAGCATCTAATTAATTACATTATTTCTGCTGGGTCCCTTCACATTGTGGTATTTATTGGAATGAAATAGCAGATAAAACTAGCAGATGCGGGGTAATGGGCAATGCTGCAAAAAGTAATTTGAAGTTAGATGAAATACATTCATTATTGGAAAGCTGTTTCCGAATTGAGAAGTCTCAAGATAAATGTGTAATGGAAACATATCCTAGCCATATTTCTAGTTTAATATACAAGATATGTTTGAAATCTTGGGAGACCAAATATTCCCAAAATATAGTGTGTGCATGTTCTAAGCCATTATCTGGTGAACATATACTTTTCCATTGCCCCATTTTGAATGCTCTTTACTCAAAAGCAAACATTGAGATTTCAAAATCTAAACCGGCTCACGCTATTTCTTTCATTTCAGAAATTGTTGAGGTTGCAAAAATTATCCCTCAGTCTGAAATTAGCATATATTTTTTTTTTTTTTTATAAATTATGATAGTGTCGTTTATATGTAAATGTGTACTGTTCTTGACATTATTTCTTCTTACCTTTCGTCCTCCTCCGTCCCCCCCCCCCCCCCCCCCCCCTTGTAAAATCTAATATCACCAAGTGTGAACAGAGTATAAATCACCACAATAACAACAACAACAACAACAACAAATCAGATCTCCTCTTCCGGTTCAATTTGTTCAGAATCTAACCCTAAATTGCCATCAATGATAAGTTGACATGTAATCGCATGTCCACAGCTGATGTCCCGTGCTTGTGCATGATGGAGTTATGTTCATTCAATGTGTTCTGTTCAGCATACATGTCATTTCACGTTACTATCAAGTAGATATATCAATTTTTTTGCATGTGTAATACAGATTGAAAGAAAAAGAAAGTCTAGTTTTGATTTAGAATACTTGTAAAAAAGATTTTGATTAATATTTTGAATAATATGTAAGACACTGAACCTCACATTTGGGAAAGTGACACATCTCGCTTTTGAGTGTTTGTGTATCACATTACCTGTATTATCAGAGCCTAGTACAAAAAGGATACTGAAAAGCAAAATAGTGCGTAGTGCTACAGTTGTGAGTTGGCCTCAAATCTTTGGAAAAATGTTCTTCTGCATCCAGACTTTTTTTTGTTTGTTTGTTTGTATATCATCCAGGGTGGAGTGGATCAGGAATTTTAAAAGGTTCTTTTCCTTCCAAAGACTTGAATTCGCCCCTGTGTCACAATGAGAGCCAGCACTTCTGACTTCGACAGGGGAGGGACCTAACACTACTTGAAAAGTAATATGCAAATAAGAACACTTTAATTATAGACACAAATAAAATACTGCACTTTTGATCTGAAAATAACTTTGATCATATTAATTCTGTTCTCACTGTATGATAATCAAAAGCTGTGAAGAAAAGAGTTCATTTTGATTATTTCAACAATTTTTAAGCAAAGGAAAGTAAAGGGTAAGTATAATTATTGGGAAATGTAAAGTCAAGAAAAGCAGTAATGAAAATAACCTTCAGTTTACTGTAACATTATGATACATTATCAAATCAGTTGATATACATTTGCTGTAACCTGTATGAATAAAATGGATTTAATGATTTACTCACCCGAAAGGACACCAGTTCAATAATATATTTGGTTTATTGATTTCCTGTTCGCATATTTGTCTTTTTTTTTTCTACACAGATGTGCTTATGTCTATTGTAATGCAGATATATTTGGCCAGTGTCTTATCAGGTTCAAATAATGGAAATGAAATAGATTTGCACTAACAGCTTGTGGTAATGGCCCAGTGAGGAAATAAAAAGCAGTCTCATAGTTCAATCTCCAGTCAAAGTGCAATAAGTCTAATTATACTTATGAAGTTTTATTGCTGGCATATTTAGTTGCTTTTTGTTTATAAAATGTTTAATTGTTAAAATGGGATTTTGCCTTGTGATGATTTCTAATTGAAGATATTAAACTAAAACATAGGAGAGATTGGTTGATTTTTAATTGTTTATATTGTTTTCATTTTTGAAGTGGTAGTTTTATTTTGTTATCTTATTGTTATGACTGAGTAATTTGTTCTGTGATAATTTTTGTGTCATGCCCAATGTTAACTGTTGTTACAGTTTTTGTTTAAGCCATGGGTAAAGTTTAGAGCTAAAGATTCATTTCTAATTGTTTACAAACTGTAATTTAATTTTAATAGTTTACTTTTGCAACTGAGGTTTTGTGAGCTTTCTTAGAATTTAATTTCAATCAAAGTGGGATAAATCTATTTATGCTTATAAGGTTTTCTTCCTGGGATACTATGTTTCCTCTTTGGTTTGAAAAAAAAAAACCCAAACAAACAAACACTGATTATTAAGATCAAAGGTTGCCCAGTGATTACTGTCTGCTAAAGAAAACATAAGAAAAATTTGGACCTAAACTTTAAAGAATTGATAGATTTTCATCTGTTTAAACTTCAAATGTTGGTATTGTATACTCATGTCTCAATTGCCCTGTTATGATTTTCAGCTTTAAAAAGATACTTAGAAACTTCCCATAGTTAGATTTTAGAGAAAGTGGTTCATTTTTGATTATTCAAAATGGTAAGTTTTGTGTAGTCCTGCAGTCAACTTTTGTATCTTCTTTTGTGTAGCATTTTTTGATTGTTCTCAAATTTTCTTTTAATGGCTTACAGAAGACATTTTTAAAAGTGATACTTCAGCTTATTTTAATTCTTGATGTTTACAGTCTAATTTTCTTTTGGTACTTTACTTTTATGACTGAATATGTGGACTTTACTACCAAAGGTGTAACGAGTTGATGTTTCAAACCTGTCTTGTGTCTTCAACTGTCTGTCTACATTCAGTCTTCAATCTGTTTGATTGTTGCTGCTATAATCTGTGTACAGACCTCCACTGTTACATTTAGTTGTTCAATTTGTCTCCTTTCAAAATGTAGTCTTGTAGAGAAAACCCTTTGATTCATTGGACCTGGCAGTGACTCAAATGTCTGATCTGCCATCCTTCTTTGATGTAGAATTCTGAGCTTCTGTTCTGCAGCCTCCAATTTAGCTTTGTAATACTGTAATCTGCTTTGAAGGACATAACCATTAAATTCACAACCATCACAAACACGAACAACAACACATTACCACTATTACAACCACCTCCACCACCACCACCATCACCATCAGCTTGGTCATCATCATCATCATGACCACCACCACCACCACCACCACTATAAACATCAGGTATTGATTCTGAGGCTGCCATTTCTTCAGTTGCACCAACCTCCATCTCATCTACATGTACAGGATCTTCATTACCCTGTATTCCTTCCTCGAAAGATTCTGAAATGTCTTCTGAAGGTTCTCTAACAACCTCTTCAAAGGCTGCTACATCACCATTCTCCAATTCTGGCAATATTATCATCTCACGCTCGCCAAAGGAATCAGAATCGCCCAAGCCATCCGCCATATCTTGCCTGTCTGAATCTAAGCACACCTGAAACAAAACTGACAGAAAAAGCTCGTCAAAGACGAGAAAATGATATCACCTCGGCAATGACAACTGCACTGATGCTAAACACCGACTGTCCCCACGCAAAACACGTCAAAAAGAAGCATTCGAAAACTTCTCCAGGCAAACTGCAGGAAAGACGCTTCGAAACTGGCGTATTTTACAGGAAATGCGTGGTGAGGAGCCTTAGTATTCATACACCACTTTCCGGTATCAGTCTGCATGTGTTACAGATCTTTTAGACCCATTTTGCGGACGGTTAATATTTCATATAAATATGTTAAAAGTTACTGAAGTTATAGCTAATTTAAATACCTTCGAAAATTACTCTTCACAGACCTTTTACATACGCACTTTTTTTTTTTCTCCTCTTGACTGAAAGTGTTGTTGAATAAAATGATAGGAATGTAAAACAACCACAGGAAACTAGAAAGATAAATGTACTCTAGGTTGAATTGAAAATTACAGAACATTTAATCCTCGTCTTAATACTCGGTATTAAAATTGTGTTCTTTGTGCCCATATTTTTGTTCTATTTAATTGTTGTTGTAAACAAGTAGGGTAACTCTTGCTCCCACAAGAAAACCTAACACAGAGTAACTTTTATTCAAGACTGGCATAGCCTTTTAAACTTGAATAAAGTCAGACAAGTACAAAGACGAACAATCTAATAGTGGGGGGGAGGGGGGGGGGGGGGGGGGGGGGGGGGCATTTGTCTGACTTTATTCAAGTTTAAAAGGCTGTGCCAGCCTTGAAATAAAGTTACGTGGCGTTAGGGTTTTCTTTATTTATCGGAGCAAGAGTTACCCTACTTGTTGATTGTTTCTTGTTTACTGTTCCCTGCCTCATTTTATTTCAACTATTGTTTCTGTGGTTGTTATTGTCTGTCTGGCTGGCTGGCTGCCCCTCTCTCTCTCTCTCTCTCTCTCTCTCTCTCTCTCTCTCTCTGTCAGTCTCTGTCTCTCTGTCTGCCCCCCCCCCCCCTCCCTCTCTCTCTCTCTCTCTGTAGTGGCTTGGGTCCAGACACTAAAGTATCCCATTCCTAATTTTGCTCCTTCCCCATATTTAGGAAGAGAAAAGCAGTGTGTGTGTGTGTGTGTGTGTGGTAAACATGCGCACATGAATTTGTGTTTGGAATGGTCGTATTAATTAATTTTAAGTTTTAGGTTATGTGTTAGTTTAAGAGAGTGTTTTACTCTTTTGATTTTGTTGTTGAAGAATTGTATGCTTGCAAACATGCTCAACCCGCTTACAAGCATGGACATATTTGCTCTGGCATGCACAGTGCTTACAGTGTGACAGTCTATCGCATGATACGTACCTACTGGGTAATGCTTGCAGAGCATTCTGGATGATGCTCCGAGAGCGAGAGTCACTTGTGTAATAATAAAAGCCTACATGTTTTCATTCCGATTTTTTTTTTTTTTTTTTTAAGTAAGTAAGTGGTAAATGAATCGTTCAGTGGGTGGATGGATGGATGGACATCGGGATGGATGAAGAGGACACATTTATTTTGTTTAACATGACCACGTTTCAGTAGACTGATACTGCGGACCTTCATCCGTAATGAAGAGAACCGTAAGGAGTAAGGTTGGAGTCAAATGATGGACGGACGTGTTTTAAGAGGATAGTGTGAAAAATAACATTTTGAGTTTGAATGGAGCCAGTCAATCCTCCCTTTTCCTCCCTATCCCACTTCCTTGCCTCTTCCTCTTTCTTTTGCCACTTTTTTTTTCCCGAAAGCTGATCTTTCCTGTGTGATGATGATGATGACGAATAGCAGGCCAAAGGCTTAGGTGCTGGTGTGGTTCATTTTCATGTCATCAGTGTTGGAGATGTGTGCAATGTTGTTTGTTTTTTGCTTGCTTGTTTGTTTTTTTTTTTTTTTTTTTTCTTCACTTTGATGTCAGATGTCGGAAGTGTTGTGAGTGTTCAGTTTCATTTCGTCAGTGTTCGAGATGTCGTGTCCAAGGTTGTTCATTCGTTTTCATTATTTTTTCACTTTGAGCTCAAATGTCGAAGTGTTGTGATTGTATTCAGTTTGCGCTTCGCCGTCAAATTTGACAGTGCCCCAGCTAATCCGTCCCCTGCATTCTCCCACGACTATCTCCGTTCCCCTCTTGTCGTCTGTGTGTGAGTGCGCGCGCGCTTGTGTTTGAAGCAGAGAGAGAGAGAGAGAGAGAGGTGATGGTTGTGTTCCAGATTCTTTGAGATTTGTGTAAAGACAAAAAGTCGAGTTATTCACACTGCTTAATCCCCCATCATCACCACTCCCTCCCCTCGTTCTAAGCGCGTGCGCGCGCATGCACACACCACTTCATTCACCCAGCCATTCTCGTACCCTCACACCCATATACATGGGACACGAGTAAACCAGACACACGGTTTCTTGACTGATGTGCTCCCCCCCCCCCCCCCCCCCCCCCCCCCCACCCACACACACACACACACACACAAGTACACATAGAGAGTCGAAGACGTGACGTGAAATACAACACAGCAAAGGGTATCAGTCAATATGAAAAGTTAAGTTTCAAAATGGAGTGACTGAGGGCGGAAAATGAAGCAAAATTTAGAACGAGGGCTTTGTTTGTGTGCTATGTCCTTGGCGGTAACTAACCCCCTCTCTTTCTACCCTTTGTTGTTTTCACGTCACGTCTTTGACTCTCTTGTTCTTGTGAACGCTGTAAGCCACTTCTCATTCCTCCGTCTGGCGGCCATTTATTCGGGTGCCGAACATGGAAAGATAATCGACTATGCGTTCTTTGTTCGTACTGTCCTAAATGTTAAATGTTGTTTTTTTTGCCTGAAGAAGACCCAAGAGGTCGAAATGCATTATATCTTGTCCTGTGCTTTGTTTGTCTATGCCCTTGGCGGTAACTAACCCCCTCTCTTTCTAAAGGATGTGCTTCTTGTTGAGCAGTCATCCTTCACGATTTGTCGTACTTGTTATTTTCAGAGTTCAGTTATATGTGGGTTCAGAATCTTGAAATGTTTGACCCCTCCGTTCCCCCAACCCTACTGCCACCACTCTCTCTCTCTCTCTCTCTCTCTCTCTCTCTCTCTCTTTTAAACTCAGAGATGCAACTGTGAACGAGTGGACATGCTAGAATGAACATAACTCTGACTAAACGATGGTAGGATATCCGAGGTATAATTTAGAATTTTGTATTTCCTTTGTTCCGAGTTGGTCTATATTTGTTTGCTTCTTTTGCAATTCAGATGTTTTTTGCTTATTTCTTTTTCATTTTCTTCTTAAAATGTCATGGACTGATTTATTATTATTGTTCCGCCAATTTGTTAAGGCCTAGATGCTAAACGAAGAAACCATTTATGTCTCTCTCTCTCTCTCTCTCTCTCTCTCTCTCTCTCTCTCTGTGTGTCTCTGTCTCTCTCGTTTTAGGGGGGGGGGGGGGGGGGGGGGGGCAGGTTTCAATGTGTGTTGGGGGGGTGGGGCTAGAAGGGGGATTGAGGTTTCAGTTTGCCTGTGCGCATGTATGCGTGTGTGCATGCCGAAGAGAGAGAGAGAGAGAGAGAGAGAGGGGATTTGTGATTCCAGAAACATTTGTTACCTAAAAAAAAAAATCATTTGGAAACAGAAAAGTGTGTTTTCCTCTTCATTTTCAATCACACTTTTGCTGGTTTTGTTTTCCTTTCACGTGTTGTCCTTGTTGTAGCGGCTGCTTCTGTTGTTGTGT
>JADBJO010000838.1:422500-435000 GCA_016801955.1 Conus betulinus
CTCCATTCTTTGTTCTTACGTTCCTTCTTTTATTGATTTTTTTCCATTTTTCTTTTCTTTATTTTTTTTTTCTAGACGTATTCCTTGTGTTTAATTAGAATGATCGGTGATCGGTGTGTGTGTGTGTGTGTGTGGTGTGTGTGTGTGTGTGTGTGTGTGTGGTGTTTTGTGTTCTTCTGTCCTTTGGCAGAGGTCTGTCAGTTACATTGGCTCTGGCCTACCTACGGTCTATCACTCGTCCCCCCCCCCCCCCCACACACACACACACACACACACACACATTCAGCATAATTGTTTGCAGTCCATGATAATTTAGATTTTATATAAATAAAGTTATCTTCATGTTTGCAAAGGATTCCGTCAAACACTAAGGGAACTCAAAACTCTCACAAAGGGCTATGTTCACAGCCAAGCAAGTGTTGCACATTATGTTTTTTTCAGTTCAAAACTGTATTGTACTGTGTACAATGGCATTTCTCTTTGTCTTTCATCGATTTACAGTTATAACTTTCTTTACACTTCGTTTTGCGAAGTTGTTAGAAAAAAATATCCTTGGCGGATTTATGAATAACGGCCAACATTCATAACAAGTACACATCGGTCATCAGCTATATTCGTAGATATTCATAAATCAATCATCAATAAATGATACATAAATAACGCAATATATAGGGCCCACGGAAATGGAGTATGATGTACGTTTGCATTACAAACGATGCATTGTGCAGTCCATTATGATATACACAACGCACGGACTCATCGGAGTTACTTGGGGTGGAGCGAAGCCTGTTTTAACAAGAAACTCGACTGCATGCCTAGTTGGTATGGTCTCTCTCTCTCTCTCTCTCTCTCTCTCTCTCTCTCTCTCTCTCTCTCACACACACACACCAGTTTTTTTGTAAAGTTAAAAAAAATGATGACCAGGATGACAAAAACAAGAAATGCAAGAGGTAAGCCATCAACTTTGTCAATGGAAAAAAGTAACAGCACTTTGCAAAATGTTCAATCGACTGTAACAATCCAATCGAATGTTCGAAGCGTGGGTGACCGTTTAGTAACCCAAACAAAAATGTCCGGTACGCCTGCCGACAATAAAGGCCCCGCAGAAGACAGCCGAAAAACAGAAGCGGGAAGTAACACCGACGATGTCAAAGCTCTTATAATGACTCTGAGCGAACGAATCTTGAGTCTAGAACAAACAGTTCAAAAACAGACCAAAATAATTGAATCGAAGCTCAAGATAACGAAAAGCGAAAGTGTCGCCATTCAGACCGAATCGACCGAATCATCATTCGCAACGCCTCACCGCTCTTATGCAAAAGTTGCATCGACATCGCTGCCGGCAAAATCTCCTCCCAACACGACAAGGGTGGGACGAATTGCTGTACATTAGGCCAAACAAGAAAATAACCAAATGAAACAAAACCAAAAAGAACAAAAACTGAATTGTGACGTAAAGAATCAAAGCAACGTCAAACAAGGTTCGGCGAAATTGCGTACTCATCTGTGGAACAAAAGATAGAAAACTTCAAGTCTCCACACAAAAAACGTCATACAAAAACACTTTGACACAACAAAGAAATGCGCATCCCATTCTGTTTCTACATCTGGTGGCGACTTGCCTCGTGTCCTGCTGATACATGACAGTATCATGAAGAAGGTTGATGCACGGAGACTTGGCCTATCATACGGCCTGCAGGTGGCAAAGAGAAAAGCTTATCAGATTGAGCATTGCACACGCGCTCTGAACGAGGCAAAAGTATCTCTGAATCCTGAACCCGACTGTGTAGTTCTGCATGTAGGAGTGAACGATTTGAAGGGAAAAGATCCGGAGAAATGCAGTACGGAAATGCAGAAATGCGTCAAGGAGGCAAAGGACAATTTCCCAAAGCCAAGATCGTAGTAAGTCAAGTGGCTCCTGTCAAAAATAAAACACTAGACATTAAGAAAGATCTGTTCAACGCAATGACAAGACAAAAACTACAGACAGAAAATGACATTACTTTCGTCTCCTTTAACGAGTTGAGGATGGAAGACAGCAGAGTCCTGACAGCTGACGACGTTCACCCCACGACCAGAGGGGCGAGCACCATCGCGAGGACCCTGGGCAAACACCTTCATGGAATGTTTTGGGAAAAGCCACGCAGGAGACCCGCAACCTTTCGTTACAGTTGCCAAGGTTTTCACCCTCCGCCCTTTTCCACGTCCTTGGTTCTACTAAACTGGTCGTACTTTGACTCTCAGCTGTTTACAGTCAATCATCAAGATTTTCTGTTTTCATCTATAGTCATCTCTAAGATAGTTAATGTCTAAATGATATAAAAATTATTGTGGTATATAAATGAAAGCACATAAAAAGCCAAACATTACATTTCTACAGTGGAATTGTCGTTCTATAACAAAAAATCTATCGTACTTAAATCAATATCTAGTAACAAATAAGTTTCATGTTTTATTACTACAATCTTTAAATGTGAGCTGTGATAAATTACCATATCTACCTGGATTTTACCACCCTCCGGTTTATGAACAATGTGGAGACAGAGTGCAAACAGCCATTTATGTACGTGAAGACCTGGACTTTTGTGAAAGAACTCCACCAGTGTATAATATTTCCTCTGTGTCATGCTGTGCAGCCATGGTTAAGTTCACTTCATCCTTGATTCTTAATGTTGCTTCAATTTATCTTCCGAAAGGTCCTGATAATAAGAACACTGAATGGTTGAAAGGGTTCCAAGATCAAACGGATAGTGGGTTATTGGGGGTGATTTTAATGCACATGCCCCTTTCTGGGATAAGAGTTTGTTCCTATATTTCTAATAACCGTTTGTTAGATAACATAGCGGATTCTGTTCTTTACATACTGAATAATGGAAATATAACTCGTATTCCAGATATATCTAATCATAATCCCTCAGCCATTGATTTAACTTTTGTATCTCCATCATTGGTAGTCAACACAGTGTGGGAAACGGGAGATGACTCTTTAGGATCAGATGATATTCCAGTCATAATATCTTTAAATAACATAGCAGCAGCAGAAGAAGAAAACACAGAAGATGTTGTTCCAAAGTATAATTACAAGTGTGCAGACTGGTCACACTCTTCAAAGACATCCTTAAAAACATAGATTTAGATTATTCTACTGAAGAAAATATAGATACCAGTATGATAAATTCTGTAAAATTATCCTAACAGCAGCAGATAAATCGATCCCCAAAATAAAAAACACAAAATCAAAAAAACACAATGGAAATGTGTGGTGGAACAAGGAATGTGAACACGCAAATAACAACAAAAAAGAAAGATTTAAAATATATTGTAAAAAAGATCAGCAAGTAATCATGAAAAAATGAAAAAAGACGGGTAAAGAAAGTGATGATGCAATAGAATATGCAAAATTGAAACATTGGAATGATTTCTGTAACTCTGAAGTAAAACATAACAAGGATATGGAAAAGTATGGGAAGAACTGAAAGCTATGAAAAATGGATTGACATTACCACAGTATCCCATAAAAATGGATAATAACAATCTGCCCACTGCTAATGAGAAAGCAGAAGTTTTGTAAACTTATTCGCTGATGTCAGCCGTCCTGAGGGTCTAACAAACACTGACCGAACTTACAGAGAAAAGAAGAAAGTAATATAACATATGATGATCCACCACCAGATAATAGCATTAACATAAATGCTCCTATAACTGTACATGAAGTAAAAGAAGCCATTAGAGCCATTCCAATAAGGAAATCATCAGTTGGCTTAGATGCAATATCTAATCAGATGTTAAAGAATTTACCTGAAAATCTTGTAGTTTTTCTTCATGCTTTGCTAAGTACTTGCTGGAATAGTAGCGACATGCCCAAAATATGGAAACAGACAATTGTTGTGCCAGTTCATAAAAAAGGAAAGTCTTCTAGTGATCCTAAAAATTACAGACCTATAGCATTAACATCACACGTCTGTAAACTATCAAAGAATTGTTTTGAATAGACTAGCATATTACTGTGAAAAAAATGACATCATTCCTATAAATCAAGCTGGCTTTCGTAAGGGAGATCTACTACAGAAATATTAGTGAAGTTATCAACAAATATAAAGAAACAATTTGCAAGACGTAAATGTGTCCTGGCTACATTTTTTGACATAACCAAGGCTTACGATCAAGTGTGGCATACACAGCTGTTAAACAAACTTTAAAAATATTGGACTATCAGGAAATGTATACAATTATGTTAAATGCTTTCTGAAAGATAGGGTAATACACAAACAGAGTAGGAAAAACATATTCCACCAGTAGAACTTTGTCAATGGGAATCCCCCAAGGGTCAGTGTTAGCTCCACTTCTTCTTTTCTCATTGCTATTGTATGATTTGCCAAATAACTTATCTAAAAAGGTAGTTCTCGTTCAATATGCAGACGACATTTGCATGTGGATGGAAGTAACTCTGAAAAAGAAAACTCCACAGCGCGATATATAAATTTCATCAGAAAGATCTATCAAGATGAACTAAATAGGATGGCGGAATACATGAAGTTAAATGGATTAAACTTATCTATTGAAAAAACAAATATATTCTTTTCAACAGTGGTAATAATCCAGAAAAAAACTGCCTGTTTTTACATTGGGCGAAACACCTCTTAAATATGTGACAGAAGTTAAATTCCTAGGAGTCCATTTCACATCTAAACTATCATGGAACGCTCATATTGAATACTTATTAACAAAGGCGAGAAAAATATTAAATTTCCTTAAAAT
This sequence comes from Conus betulinus, assembly GCA_016801955.1. Classification (NCBI taxonomy): domain Eukaryota; kingdom Metazoa; phylum Mollusca; class Gastropoda; order Neogastropoda; family Conidae; genus Conus; species Conus betulinus. The sequence continues at coordinate 427,259 of JADBJO010000838.1, forward strand.
TATCTCTAAAGAAAAATGGGGACAGAATTCATCTACACTGATAACTCTATGTAAATCTTTAATGAGGTCGAAAATAACATATGCCCAAGAAGTAATCTTTAGCGCTCCCAAATACCTATTGAAAAAGCTTGAAAGTATTGAATGCAAGGCATTGAAATTAGCACTTGGCCTTCCAGTACATGCATGCATCATCTCTCGTACGTATTACGAAGCGCAGATGCTTCCCTTAGATGAATACAGAGAGTTAGCATGTTGTAAATTTGTTATCAAGAGTACAGCTAATCAAACGCACATTAGATCTGAATAAAAATGAGGTCAGATATTGATTTTCCTAAAAGAGCAACATCTATAGCTTCTCAAAAAACTCTGGCAACGTATACGTCAAAAGTATTACTGATTCCGAGTTTCAATCGATAACGATGCTCTATCCATTAGACCGTTATTTTCTCCTATACCACCATGGGAGCTTAATAAAGCACATTTTGATATTGAACATACTAATATGAAAAAAGATGAAAAACATAAAACATATTAGCAAGCTATATCAAATGCCATGTTGAAAAGAACTATTCAAATTATTTGAAAATATACACAGACGGTTCGTGCATTGATAAACAAACAGGTTGTGGATTCTTAATACCAGACTTAAGAGTAGAGAAATCATTTTATATCGGAAATTAACAAATCGATATTTACAGCAGAATTAACAGCGATACTCCTGGGCTTTAAACTACCTTTTAAACTTTCCAAAAACAATATTTCAGATTCTCAAGTCAAGTAAACTTTATTATCTCAATTTGAGAAATTAATTTGTGGTCACACACATTCACAGCAAATAAACAATAATTTAGCCACATTACCCATTTTCTCACATATGACATACATTCATATAGAGGAATTTGGATTTCAATTAAACATCTTCTCGGTTTCAGAAATCAATGGACAGGGGAATAAAACTTTGTTTAAATCTGACACTTCTGCATTTAACCGATCGATATCTTCGTCCTGACTGAAGAAGGTCATACTGATTTGCAAGGACGTGGGGTCTGGTCACACGTAATCTTCTTCGCTTTACAACTAACACGGCACCTATATAGCTCACTCAGACTTTTTTTGTCTCTCACCAACGATTTTTCCTCCCACGTTCACCACTTTCTCAAGCACATTTCTGCTCTTCACAGTCAACCCACCATACCAACACATAAATGAGAAAGTTAGAACAGATTCCAAGAAGCATGATAAAATGTCCGAAGAATGTCAGTATTCACATGAAATGATCGCAGCTTGCGAAGACAATATAATCTGGTTTGACATTTTTTGTGGACATACTCAACATGGGATTTAAAATTCAGCTTATTATCTATAAAAGTTCCTAAATATTTGTATGATTCAACACGTTCTACTTCAGCACCTTTGATATAAAAGTGGTGGTACAGCTTTTGGATTCTTTCTAAAATCAATCAACAACATTTCTTTCGTTTTTGTTACATTCAGATCAAGATAGTTATGATCGCACCAGTCAACAAATCTTTGAACCTCCTTGAAGTAAACAGAATCAGAGTTGGAAAGATCTACAAGTGCTGAGTCATCTGAATATTTAATGTACAAAGTTGAATCACTTCCTGAACAATCATTTGTGTACAGAGTAAAAAGCACTGGTGATAAAAACAGTACCCTGGGGTGCGCCAGTTGAAATGACTCTGGAAGACGAAACAACACTTTGATATCGAACAGACTGTGTCCTCTGTGTAAGAAAATCAATTATAAATTTAATCTTAATAGAAAATTACTCTCATTAATGCACAGGTGGAAACTTAATGCATTTAAAACAAAATATGTAAAAAACGTAGTTTGCGTATGTGGAAACAAAATTACTCCAGTTCATATTGTTTCATGCAATGACATGAAAAAAATCATTCCAGTATTGAAGCAAAATACTGTGAAGGCTATTTTCAGTCTCCAGTTTTAACGTACGAATTCTTTGTATACTTAGAACACACCCCTATTGGAAAATACTTATAACATTCTTTATTAACTTTATTTGCGGGGGATAAGGAAGGAAGGGGGTGGGGTGGATAAAGTGGGGGGGGGGGGGGGGGGGGGGGGGGGGGGGGGGGGGGAAGCAAGGTTTTTTGTTTTTTTGTTTTTGTTTGTTTGTTTGTTTATTTTTTCTTTAATACTATCATCCGTTTTGACTTTAATTGATTAGTTAGTTGTTGGTTATAAGTATTTTGTTTCATGTCAATCTTCTCTCATGACTTGTGTAAAGATATTCACACACTTACACATCCACAACTCTCACTCACACACACACACACACACACACACACACACACACACACACACACACACACACACACACACACACATTCGCGTGTACGCGCACCCATACACACATACATTATGTGCACGCTCGCAATTACTACGGTACACATTCACTTTTTTTTTTTTTTTTTTTTTTTTTTTTTTTTTTTGTCTAATATCACGAATAGTGGATAGACGTTTAAATGAAGGACACACCACACACACACACACACGCACGCACGCATGTACGCGCGCGCGCTCTGTTGCCATGATTTCCAGTCAGACATTTCGCGCGCCGCGCTAGATGTAATAATTAACTGTACAGTTTTCGTTGATTCTCTCTCTCTCTCTCTCTCTCTCTCTCTCTCTCTCTCTCTCTCTCTCTCTCTCTCTCTCTCAAATTAATCCTCCTAAAAAGCAGTAGGCCTAGTCTTCTGGACACGGACTATAAAAAAAAGATTCAAGTTCTCCCATCCAGTCTGAGATTAGAATACAACAAAGGGATCATAATGCACAAGATTGTGTCTGGGAAGGCACCCTCAACATTATTCAAATCCAGTTTAACATATTCAGGTTCCTGTCAATGGAACTCGCTCCCTGAATCAACCAAACAACGCCAATGCATATCAACCTTCAAACACCAGTATTTCAACCATCTTTATGTGCCAGTACTTGCATACTCCGCCATAAATCCACCACCAACCATCACCACCCTCTTTACCGTATGTATGTACCTGACTATTTAGAAAGCGTTTTTGTACTTGAATTGCACATGTATGTTATTTTGTTTAGTAAAGTATGTCTTATACGAGTACGTGTGTGTGTGTGTGTGTGTGTGTGTGGTGTGTGTGTGCGTGTGCGTGTGTGTGTGTGTGTGTGTGTGGTGTTCCTACTACCTCCTGCCCTCTTGTCATTCTGTCGATATGCTTATATTCTTATGTGACTCTCTCTCTCTCTCTCTCTCTCTCTCTCTCTCTCTCTCTCTCTCTCTCTCTCTCTCTCTGTTCTGCTGGAATGACTTGATTTATTATCCACATGGCATCCCCTCCTACCCGTGGCGACTGACTATCTTTATACATTTCCCACCTTCAGTTGTGCTTTTATTTTTTTAAACCCCCCCCCCCCCCCCCCAACTCCGGGTGCTTCAAAATCGATTGTCTTTGTGTCTCTTTGGAATTTTTTGATTGTCAGACTGTTCTAAACATGCTCTCTTATCGCACCCACTCTCGCCTCTGTCTCCCCCCACCCTCTGACTCTCTCTCTCTCTCTCTCTCTCTCTCTCTCTCTCCTCTCTCTCTCTCTCTCTCTCTCTCTCTCTCTCTCTCTCTCTCTCTGCAGCCTTACCCCGCGCTCCCTTCGCTCCTGCGTCTCTCTCTCTCTCTCTCTCTCTCTCTCTCTCTCTCTCTCTCTCTCTCTGTGTGTGTGTCTGTCTGTCTGTCTCTCGCTCTCTATATTTTTTTTTTCTTTTTAAATTTTAATCCTGTATTGTATATTGTAGTTCTAGTCACTTTTTGCATGCTTCCTTTGTTACCTCTTATTTTATATTGTTGACCCTACTCAGGGCGAGGACTGGATGTAAATTATCCTCGTAAATAAAGAATTTTGTCTTGTCTTGTCTCTCTCTCCTCGCTCTCTCTCTCTCTCTCTCTCTCTCTCTCTCTCTCTCTCTCTCTCTCTCTCTCTCTCTTCCCTCCTCTCTCTCTCTCTCTTCCCCCCCTCCTCTCTCTCTCTCCTCCTCTCCCCACCCCTTTCCTCCCAACCTTACAGCATCCGTAGCAGCAGAAAGGTCAGCACGTCAAAGAAAAGCGGGTGGGGGAGGATTGATCCAAGCGGCCAACACTGACAGCTGACCACTGGCATCCGTCCGACAGTAGCAAACGTTTCCATCTCCCTTCACCTTCCTTCCCTCGGCCGTCCTTTTCCCCTGTTCCTTCCCTACTGACTGGGCGCCGCCGCTCGTGGGGTACTGGATGATTGGGAGCTGCACAGTGTGGCTGGATTGGGGACTGAATCCCTTCAGAGGGTATCTGGGAATGGGGGTGGGGGATCAAGGAGAAGGGAGAGCGTGTGTGTGTGTGTGGGTGTGGGTGGGGGTGGGGGGGATGGGATGGAGGGGTCCGGGAGACTTTTGAGGAAGGGTAAGAGATGGGCGAGAAGAATATTGTTTAAAAAATGAGGAGAGGGCCTAGACTAGATTGGACGAGAGAGAGAGAGAGAGGGGGGGGGGGGGGGGGGTCGTGTAAGGAGAGAGGGAAGGGAAGGAGAGAGGGAGAGAGAGAGAGGAAGGGGGGGGGGAGGGGGGTTGCATCCGTTGTGATAGACACAGCACGAAGTGATCCGGGCTTATCTGCAGTGGAATAAAGCGTGCCATATACATAAGGTCAGTCTGTGCAACAACTGTCTGGTTTACCTGCAGTGGAATAAAGCCTGCCATATACATAAGGTCAGTCTGTGCAACAACTGTCTGGTTTACCTACAATGGAATAAAAGCTGCCCTATACGTAAGGTCAGTCTGTGCAATAACTGTGTGGTTTACCTGCAGTGGAATAAAGCCTGCCCTATACATAAGGTCAGTCTGTGCAATAACCGTCTGGTTTACCTGCAGTGGAATAAACCCTGCCCTATACATAAGATCAATCTGTGCATCAACTGTCTGGCTTACCTGCAGTGGATAAAACCTGCCATATATATACATAAGGTCAATCTGTGCAACAACTGTCTGGTTTACCTGCAGTGGAATAAAGCCTGCCATATACATAAGGTCAATCTGTGCAACAACAACTGTCTGGTTTACCTGCAGTGGAATAAAGCCTGCCCAATACATAAGGTCAATCTGTGCAACAACTGTCTGGTTTACCTGCAGTGGAATAAAGCCTGCCCTATACATAAGGTCAATCTGTGCAACAACTGTGTGGTTTACCTACAATGGAATAAAGCCTGCCCTATACATAAGGTCAGTCTGTGCAATAACTGTGTGGTTACCTGCAGTGGGAATAAAGCCTGCCCTATACATAAGGTCAGTCTGTTGCAATAACTGTGTGGTTTACCTGCAGTGGAATAAACCCTGCCCTATACATAAGATCAATCTGTGCATCAACTGTCTGGTTTACCTGCAGTGGAATAAAGCCTGCCATATACATAAGGTCAGTCTGTGCATCAACTGTCTGGCACTTCGGAGGCCTCGGTTTCCTCAAACAATGCGTAATCACGAACCAGACTGATACCACTTGAGACGGATATTTGATATCTGTGCCAGTCTCTTTTGTCTTTTGCATCTGAACCAAACGACATTTTGAAAACTTTAACACAGAGACACGGGAGAAAACAGAGAGAGAGAGAGAGAAGGCTGTTAGTGTTTAGAACACACACAGAGAGACTCGGTCATACACACACACACACACACACACACACACACACACACACACACACACACACACACACACACACACACACACACTTATTGATGAACTGGGGATTCAGAGTGGCAGCGGTGGAGTTCTCCTTTCTTCAATAACAAAGGAAAGAGACGCCCCCAAACGTTGATTGTCTGCCCTGTGCACAAGGATCTGGTTACCTTTCCACGGTTAGGATTTTATCGTCTGGATCCTGCTGTCATCCACTTTGTCTGTCATTGGTCATTGTTCCTGTTTTCATGGAGATATTGACTGTTTTCACAAAGAGAATAGTCACTGGTGGCCTGTTGAAGCTAACATCTACCCATACCCGCCGTATAATATGCTTTGGGTGATGGTACAGATAATGGACGTGATTGACGGACGCGAGAGAGGGTTGGTGGAGGAGGGAAAGATGCATTCTTTCTCCCCCATCTCATTTCCCGAGTCCCTCACCTTCTTCCACCATCTCCTCCCCCCCCCCCCCCCCCCCCCCCCCCCCCCCCCCCCACATACCCCCTCCGTCCTAGTCCGCCTTCTCTCTGCTTGCTGTTCCATTTCTCCAAGCTCCCTCAAAGCATGGAGACATATTACTGGTGTTTTTGTTGTTGTTGCTGTTGTTTTTGTAGGGCAAGATTCTTACTGTTCCCTGGAGTCTTTTAGCCATGGTACGACGACGACAACAACAACAACAACAACAACAACTTTTCCCCCTAGCTTTGTCACCCTTGGAAACTGGTCCTCAGGATGAAATTGGGTGATGCTTCTCACGGTCTCCGCAGATGAAGTCTGCACAGTTTCGCTGGCAGAGTGGTAAGCGTGGGCCATTCAGCCCCTAGAGGGCCCCACGGTCGTACTTTACAATGCGCCGTGGTCTGTCATGTGTTTTCGGCTAAGTGCGAACCAAATACACACGCACTCACTTGAGTGTATGCAAATTTGAAAGTGGGCACACATAGCGCTAGCGCGCGTGCGTGCACACACGCACACAACACACGCACGCACGCATGCACGCACTTACACGCACGCACGCGCGCGCTCGCAAATACATGCACACACACACACACACACACACACACACACACACACACACACACACACACACAGAGAGAGAGAGAGAGAGAGAGAGAGAGAGAGAGAGAGATTAAAGTGCAACATCATACTGAACAACTTCTGCAACTGTTAACGTTATTAGCACATACATGCAATTCTGTCCCTTCAGTGTGTAGAACAGAAATCAGTCTCACCCCAACCCCCTTCCCCCATCGTCAATCTGAATACTTACATTTATCAAAAATTACTCCACAGTCAACCGTGCAGTTTCTCTTTTTCCCACTTATACGGTAACAGCTGTAGAGAGAACGGATGGAGGGGCAGGGAGAGAGAGAGAGAGAGAGAGGGGGGGGGGGGGGGTCAGGGGCGGCGAGAGAGGGGACTCGAGAAGAGAGGGGGGGGGGGGGGGGGGGGGGGGGGGTAGGAAGTGTGTAGAGAATCCTGCAGAGTTAGAAAGTAGTTTTGTGATCTTTCATTTGTAAGAAAGAAACAAATCAATAATTGAAAGACAGCCAACCAAACAAGCGACTCAGAAAGGCACTGGGAAGGGCCCGAAAGTTGAACTGATCGTGATCCGCCTTTAATCCATATCCGCTCCACAATGTCAAGGGTTCATCCTTCTGCAGCATCCCAACTTTCTCCAAGTTTCGTTATAAAATCGGTTTGGCAAATTTTGTGTCGTCTTGCTGACGGACCTCTCTACCAAGACGAACAGATCCGGGATCCACCGTTGGATGCAGCCCCATCAAATCCTAGCTGGTTCGTTCTTGGGCAGCATTTCCATCTTTCTGCATAGTGGTGTTCAGAAATGTTTGTGAAATACGATCCAAATGAACGAACTCGGATGAAGATATAACCTTGGCATAAGGTGTGTGTGTGTGTGTGTGTGTGTGTGTGTGTGTGTGTGTGTGTGTGTGTGTGTGTGTGTGTGTGTGTGTGTGACATGTTCCAACCCAGATCTTACAAAATCCAGGCCAGGAGAGGCATTTTCTC
>JADBJO010000838.1:442500-445000 GCA_016801955.1 Conus betulinus
ACACACACACACACACACGCACACATACACGCAACACCAATGCGCGAGCATGCGCGCGCACATACACGCACATCTCTCTCTCTCCTTCCCTCCTCTCTCTCTCTCTCTCTCTCTCTCTCTCTCTCTCTCTCTCTCTCTCTCTCTCTCTCTCTCTCTCTCTCTCTCTCACATATCAAGGGACATAACTGCTCCTGAACAGAGGTAAATCAGACTACAGGATGCAACTCATAACAGCTTAAAGTAGCATCCCCATGGGTATAACAGCCCGTATTTCATGACTGCAGAGCCCACCGGCGAGAAACCCTCCAGCTGTCGAGCACACCCCACAGACCCAACCACCCCTGCTCACGGACAGATGAAGACAGTGCCACTCCAGACACAGCCAAGCTTTCGCCATACGGTCTTATGTGCCCATAAATAGTATCTCAGGTACGGGTCGGGTGTGAGAGAGAGAGAGAGAGAGAGAGAGAGAGAGAGATGTTCGTAAAACGAGTGTTTTTTTGATTGGCTGCGACCCAGGAAGAAAACCAAAGGGGAGGTAGGGGGTAAAAGACGGGGATAGAGGAGAGTTGGGGAAGAGGAAATGAACATGAAAAGTTGGGAAAGTGAGAGAAACTTGTTCACTGTTTTAATTAACAGCAGCGGGTGGAAAAGAACCGATAAGGCTGCGTGTGTTCCGAGCGGAAGTTTACCGGCGTGCGTGCGTGCATGTGACCCTGTGGATGGGTGGACGAGTCGGCGAGTAGGAGGCATTCAAACACACACACACACACACACACACACTTTTCAGTCAGCATCCCGCGATAATAACCACTGTACCGAGGTTGCTGATTCCCTTTCGCATTCAGTTTGGCTGAAAATCCTAAGAGGGGGACAGGCGTAGGGGAACATGTGGATGGGTGGGTCAATGGGCGAGCAGGAGGCATTTACAGAGAAGCTGGGAGAAAGCAAAGCTGATCTACCATTCCTCCCGTGAAAAAGTCACGAAGGATATCTATCTATCTATATCTATACACACACACACACACACACACACACACACACACACGAAACGGTAACCTCTTTTGTCATGTTTGAATTTGTCTGTTATGGTAATATGTTGATCAACCATTCCTCCCGTGAAAAAGTCACGAAGGATATCTATCTATCTATATCTATGCACACACACACACACACACACACACACACACACACACACACACACACGAAACGGTAACCTCTTTTGTCATGTTTGAATTTGTCTGTTATGGTGATATGTTGTATTATACATTTTAGCGAGGCCGCCATCAGTCACATGTTCATTCTGCAAGTCTCACTGCCAGGGCTGTACATAAGAGCGTTGTGAAACACACACACACACACGCCCGCACGCACGCGCGCACACACACACATACACACACACACACACACACACACACACACACACACACACACACACGAGAGAGAGAGAGAGAGAGAGAGAGAGAGAGAGAGAGAGAGAGAGAGAATGTGTGTCGACCACAGACACCATTGATCTTTCACTTTTCCTTCATCCATTTTCCAGCGCCATTCATTATCTCACTACCCCCTCACCTCCCCCACCTCTACTGCCCCACTCCCCTTCTCTCCTTTTACCCGACCGTCTCCCTTATAACTCTGCCCGGTGATGGCCATATCTAGGACCCCATTCAACGTTAGCACGGGGCTAATCGTGTCTTCTGATCTAATGTAGTGTGTGATAAGCGTGAAGCTTTTGTCGTAGAATGGCAAGCGAGATGAATAAACGCGCGTGCGTACGTGGTGTGTGTGTGTGTGTGTGTGTGTGTGTGTGTGTGTGTGTGTGTGTGTGTGTGTGTGTGATGTCTTTTGGAGAGATGGATATGTGCATGCATGCTCTCTCCCCCCCCCCTCTCCACCTCTCTCTCTCTCTCTCTCTCTCTCTCTCTCTCTGTCTCTGTCTCACACATACACATACACACTCGTCATTTTGTGAAAAGACGTCGCATGAATAGATGAGAAACTACTCCCACTGCTACATGCACATGCAAAGAGAATGAGTTTCCAATCGGACATCCGTAAACAGAGAGAGAGAGAGAGAGACGCGCGCATACACTTACACACACACACACACACACACACACACACACACACACACACACACACACACACACACACTCACTCACTCACTCACACACACACACACACACACACACACACACACACACACACACACACACTCACACTCACTCACTCACTCACTCACTCACTCACTCACTCACTCACTCACTCACGCACACACACACACACACACACACACACACACACATTCAATAGAAAGCACAGTTCATTTCTCTAAAAAGATGGGAACTGGCAGTAAATTGGCACATCTGCGCACATTGAATGCCGAAAAATCCAAAAAGGCCTTCGAGGATAGCGTAAGAAGGTACACTCCTCGCTTGCGAACCGACGCTCGTGCGCACACATACTTTTCAGTGTGCGTGCATGTGAGAAAGTAAGCGGT
>JADBJO010000838.1:455000-465000 GCA_016801955.1 Conus betulinus
GTGTGTGTGTGTGTGTGTGTGTGTGTGTGTGTGAGAGAGAGAGAGAGAGAGAGAGAGAGAGAGAGAGAGAGAGAGAGAGCATATTCAGCTTTGTATTTTGCTTCTGATGAAATAGCTGAAGTTCTGGAGTAGTATGTCTTGGCCCGCAAAAATAAAGCTGTCTGCTTCGCAGTCTTTATTTTTATGTCCGGCTGTGTTTCTGTCTCGCACTCTTTCTGTATGCGTTGCGTGCGGCGGCAGAGAGAGAGAGAGAGAGAGAGAGAGAGAGCGTGCGCGCGCTAGCCTTGACGTGCCAAGATGGGACACCGACACCACAGATAATAAAAAACTTCTCACATGCTCCAGGCTCAGAGCACCCCCACCACCGCCAATACAATGTTATCACACGGCTGGCTTTTGTCGGACTGAGCGACAGCCAAGCTCACGGTGCTCGATTAGCTCAGCCCAGTGGGCTACCCTGACTTTATCATCAGCGGGCCCCAGGGTTGGATCAGGCGGCGGTCATCGTCGCCGCTGGCTCCGGTCCAGTTTATCAGAATACCCAGCGGCGCACACCGTGTTAGCTGGGCACTCAAAGCCTGTCCAGCACGCCGGGGTTAATACTCCATGGTCAGGCGTCTGCCAAGTGTGGTTCATGACTCCTTTACTGTACTTGGCTCTCCCCCTGCATGTTCAGTTATTTGCTAAGCTGAACCCCCCCCCCCCCCCCCCCCCCCCCCCCCCCCCCCCCCCCCCCCCCTTGCGCATTGTGGTATCGTTATTGAACAGGTATGGTGTAGCGTACAGGAACTACTCCGCCGGCAGGAACGCATCCTTGTTGACACGGAAACGGGGAAACGTGTAGCATCCAAGCTCTAACACCTGTCACAGTTTTTATTTGCTCCACTGTCTAAGCGGACAAGACGCCTTTTGATTGGCGCAGAGAGAGAGAGAGAGAGAGAGAGAGAGAGTCGACGTTGATCACTGAACTAAAAAATAGCGTGGCGAGCCATGCTTCTCCAACAGGTAACCCAGACAGCTGTTCCTACCAATCGTGAGGAAGTTTGCAGAGTGATGAATGCAGTCGTCTGCCGTATAAGTTAATATTTGAAGAAAAAAAAGTGTGTGTGTGTGTGTGTGTGTGTGGTGGTGGTGGGGGGGGGGGGGGGGGGGGGGGGGGGGGGGGGGGGGAGGATGGGGAGGTAGTGGTAGGGGAGGAGGGGTAAATGTGGTTGAATCTTCGTGAAACTGGAGAAAAAGGAACAGTTACAACTTTCTCCATGAAAATGCCTTGGCAGGGGTATAGCGTGTATAGCTGTCTGTATGTCTGTGTGTCTTTCTGTCTGTCTATCTGTCGAGTTATAGATCTCTCCAGCAGTTCGAACAAAAACAATCATTCATTTTCCAGACACAGACACGAAACGATCACATTGTAAATGAACACGCACCACTGAGCCGTGCAGAGAGCGGATCTGTAGCTGTCGCATGAAGGTCATCCAGCAGTCCTTTGTTCACGTGCAGAAAGCTGGCGACCCACTTACCTACCGCTCCAGTGGCCGATGCTCCAATGATCAAATGCCGTGCTGTGAATGACGTCGCTTCAATGCATGTCACTCAGGGTTGCAGTAAATGCATCCCGGTTTAGTTTGGTGGATGGATGGCTCTGGTGATTGCTAAGAAGACTGAGAGGTCGAATCTGATTTTTTTTTCTTTCTTTATTTCCTTCCTCCTCTTATCAGGTATAGAGAATAGAATTTGTAGATTTAGATGTAAGTTGAGGTTGTTGTATTGGGGTTTAGAGCTCCGAATGCCGTTGTACAGCGCCACTGTTTTCAGGAAGTGGTATGGAAGGGATGAATCAAACCGTCAACAAATTTCCAACGCGATGATATGTTACAGCTGTATAATCTGACCAAGATCGATTACCAAGATGTATACAATGCTCTTGACGTTGTTTACACACACACACACACACACACGCACACACACTGTCAATCTCTCTCTCTCTCTCTCTCTCTCTCTCTCTCTCTCTCTCTCTCTATATCTATATATATATATATATATATATATATATATATATATATATATATATATGTGTGGTGTGTGTGTGTGTGTGTGTGTGTGTGTGTGTGTGTAATGTATTCTTTTAAGAGTGATATTGGACTCTCACCACCACCACCTCCTATAACAACAACGAAAGAAGACATTTCGTGTCAACTCATCCACATATTCTGTGTATATTTAGCTTTCTGTGAATTCAGATTTAATTTATCTTATCAATTTATATTAATTTCTTTATAGATCTGATAGATATTATGCATGTGTACATACTGGACAAGTAAGTGTGTGTCTTGGTTCGTTTTTTTTTTCTCTCCCCTTTTTCATTCGCGACATGCACCCTCCTTCTCCCCCTCCTGTTCCCCGTCCCTCTCCGTCCTCCTCTGCCCCTCCCCTCCCTCAGCCACTCTCCATATTTCCTTAAGCAGTGATCCTGTTTGCCAAGCAGAGTGATATTTTCTGTAAAGAATGTTGCCAGGGTAAGTTGTCATTGCCGTAGGTTCTTTGACCTGTCTGTTGAGTGCGTGCTGTACCAGAAACATTGTGTAATCGCCTCATTGGAAGGGGAGAAAACAAACCAGAACGCCGCAGTCACCCCTAAAGATCTTGGAGAGAAGCAAACAAACGAAATGAAAGCAAAAATCGGCGGGTATGCTGGATTTAAAACCAGGGATCCAGTATATCACATTTTCTAGGTGGGTACGCTACAAGTATGAACAAACTTTCATTCAAAATGGTTGTAGCTAACGGCCATACTTGAATCAATGATCGCTGCAAGTGAAACTTCGGTGAATGGAAGTTCTGGGCATTATATCCAGCTAGTTGTTATTTCAATATTTGGAAGGAGACTTCAAGTAAAGGTTGGAGACGCGCTGTACTTCAATTTGCCGTGGGGCCCAGCTCTGTTAGACTTGTTATTAATGCGTGGAGTTTTCAAACGTTTAAAAAAAAAGAAGTGGAGTTTTAATTCGTACCCTCCACACTCCTGCACACACACACACACACACACACACACACACACACATGCGCGCGCATGCACGCACACACACACACACACACACGCACTCTCTCTCTCTCTCTCTCTCTCTCTCTCTCTCTCGGGTGAATCAGAACTGGCGGCCAACTGTGTGGCATAGCCGCTAGGAGAAGAAGACTGAATTTATTGCACCCACAAAGGATTTTCTTTTTAATGTCTTTTCCTTTTTAAATTCTCCAGCGTGCGCTTAAAAAGAATTCTTTCAATTATCTCTCCCGAATAGGTTCGTGTTTTCACCCGCGTCTGTTGGGTCTCCTAGCAACATTACGCAAAACTGAACCGATTGTTACGAAATTTGGTGGAAAAGATGAGAATTGACCAAAAAGACGAAACCATTAAATTCAGCGGGAATCTGGATCAAAAGGTCAATCAAAGATCCGTTCAGCAGGATTAGGTATAAAATGCTGATCCCCCTGTTGAAAGATGGAACTTGGTCCGATGACAAGGCCATTAGATTTCTATTGCGGATCCGTTGTGTGAATCGATATCAAAGGTGGAGATCCAAGATCCGTTCGGACAAAGCGGAGATCTGCACTGTTCGAGATACCCTTCCAGTATTGATTAATCTTTACTTTGTTGTTGTTATTATTTGTTGTTATGGTGATGATGATAATAGTAATTATTATCATGCTGCCTATTACTTTCATTGCTTTTTTTTCTACCCGTTGTCAGTCATTCGCTGTCTGCCATGGAAGACTGTTGGTTTGGGAGTTTCTCCCCATGGTATCGAGATTACCACAGAATTATAGGCGATGTGTCTATGCTAGACCATGGTGTGAAGGCGCGTGGGGTTTATGTGAGTGCGCCCTTGCGCATGATTGTGACCGCCTGTAATACTGTGCTTTCACGTGAATTTGAAATTCAGACAAGTTTTGAGCATCGCTTGAACTGAAATGCACTTGAGCGGAACATTGTGACTTTTCCTTGCTATGGGCGCCTGATGCTCACTGGGCACACCTTTACTTCCGTCATAGTGTGGGCAGCTTGTTCTTCAGGATATGGATTTTGGATACTTGTCAGTTTGGTGTCCATTCGATTTCCTGCAATTTTAAAAAAACAAAACAAAACAAAAAAAAGTGATTGTATGTGATCGCGTGCGTGCGTGCTCGTGTGAGGACGTGTGCACACTTTACTGTGTGTGTGTGTGTGTTTGTGTGTGTGTCTGTGCGTGCGCGCGCGCGCTGTGCATTTACATACAGGCACACGCACTGTGCATGCACCTACATGCACGAGAGCAGAATCAGAATGCGTACGGGCTTTGGAGGGTAGTACGTATAGAATTTATTCATGGAATGGCTGTTCCCACCATAGCTTTTTCAGTATTTCCCGTCCATTTTTTTTTTTTTTTTTTTCATTGTGCCCCCCAACCTTCCAATCTGTCTCTCTTTACCCCTTGCTTCCCATCGGCCTTCATTCCATATCTGTCTTTTCTTTTCAGCAGGGAAAGTTTCTCCAGGTCTTGAATAACCCTTCATGCTCTAAACATCGGCTGACACACGACGTCGATTTCCACCATAAAATCGTCGGAATTCTTCGTTTGTGGGGTCTTTGTCTTTCGTTATCCCCAGTTGCCTTCTATAGTCGCAAATTCTTCTTCTTCTTCTTCTTCTTCTTCTTCTTCTTCTTCTTCTTTAAAATCTTTTTTTTTTTTTTCTTTCTTTCTTTCTTTTTTTTTTTTAATTTTTTTTTTTATTTTTAAGAGGCGAAGATAGGGTTGGGAGAGGGGTTGGGGTGGGGGTGAGGAGGAGAGAGGGGCTTTGTTGTTCAAACCTATCTGTGACAGGAAAGAACGGGTTTCCATGCGTTTGAGAGGGGGGGGGGGGGGGGGGGGGGGTGGAAGGGAGAGCTGGAGGGGTAAATGTTGGGCTGGGTAGTGTTGGACTTGGCACACGTGCTGCTGGGATTTTGTTGCACTGGGGTCTGTTCAAGGTTTGTCTCTTTTTTGTTTTTGTGTCGATGCTGTTCATACTGTATATATATGTTGTTTTGTGCTGATACGTTTTAGTTCATTGTCATACTTAGTTCTGCTCGTTTTCATTTTCTAGACCACTGTTGTAGTTGCTTTTGTGAAGCTTTATCAGTTTTTTTTTCCCCTTGGTCATCATAATCATCATCATCATCATCATCATCATCATCATCATCATCATCATTATCGTCATCATCACACCACCACCATCAACACGACCGCAATCATCTTCATCATCAGCAACAGTATGGCTTGCAGTGGTCTAGCTACAACAAGCTGGAGTAGAGCTGAATGTGGTCTAGCTACAACAAGCTGGAGTAGAGCTGAATGAAACCTCTTAAAGGTAGGGAGATTTATCTCCACTGCACACACACTCACACGCACGCATGCACGCACGTGAATTACTTTTGGACAGCATAATTATATTTACCATATGAAGGGAAAGGTCGTTGTGCACTTTTCTGTCACAGTCAGATGTAGTACGTTGTGCTTCACGTGACTGCCTTTGTGAGAGTTCTAGAGTTCACTACCTTCATCATATCCTTAACAAACTTTGAGGATGTCACGGGAGGGAAATCTCTCACAAAGGGATTTAAGCGCTTTAAACGACAAGAATTTAAATGAGAAATGGGTAATTGAGCGATAAGCAGTTGAGCCCTCACCTAACGCAGATCTTCAAAGTATGTGAAGGAGGTCGAAGTTGTCGGGCAAGTAATTGACTGATAACGGTAGTCATTAAAGGCCGACCCCCGCGCCCCCCCCCCCCCCCCCCCCCCCCCCCCCCCCCCCCCCCCCCAGTTTGAAACCTTTATCATGCTTTATCTGACAGTGGAAGGGAGTAACGCTGACGAATTATCCACTCGTTCCTCGGGCTATCAATTGTGGTCTCAGGACTCGGTCAGCTTAAGAGTACGTTACTTAGTTAAGAGATTCATATTATTCACTTGAAGAACAGGAGTCTTCTGCTTGATCTGCTGGTGTTGCTGTAAGGCACTGTGTTCATGCTGTTGTCAGACTGGTTGGAATGTTTTTGGATGACATTGTCGTACTTCCTCTAGGATAATTACTGTGAAAGTGACCCCCGAATTCATCATGAATTTTCGATGTCCATTTTGGCGAGAAGTGGTTGTTTGCTAGGCTATTATATAGAAATGTGTGTAAATGCTGATGAGTGGAAGAATGTAGTAAGAGGGGAATTTATTGAGAATGTGAACATAGTTGTAGAAAGGCTAATGGATAAGGGCATGGCCCAAGAGAAATTCTTTATTGAAATAGCTGTATAAACTGGACATTGAGGAGAAGAGAGGAGAACGTGAAAGAACGGCGCTATATAAACTGGACATTGAGGAGAAGAGAGGAGAACGTGAAAGAACGGCGCTATATAAACTGGACATTGAGGAGAAGAGAGGAGAACGTGAAAGAACGGCGCTATATAAACTGGACATTGAGGAGCTATATAAACTGGAACGGCGCTATATAAACTGGACATTGAGGAGAAGAGAGAGAGAACGTGAAAGAACGGCGCGCTATATAAACTGGACATTGAGGAGAAGAGAGAGAACGTGAAAGAACGGCGAAAGAACAACACGACATGAGAGGAAGAAGAGTAAGCAGGACAGATCAGGGTTTGAAAGAACGTTGTCTGGGCCACAGAAGTGGAAGCAAGATCTCCAACGCAGAAGGATTAGGCTTCAAAGACAAACTAAGAAAGAGGAAGTCCAAAATCCAGAGGTGGTGGGAGAAGAAAAGAGCACTTCTACGTCGAAGAAGAGTCTCGAGAGTGTCAATGACAACCTGACGAACGAAGGCTAATTCCAAAACCGGAGGTGGGGGAAGAAGAAAAGAAAAAGACTTCTACATCGAAGAGAAGTCCCCAGAAACGACCACGGATATCCTAGTCCCGGAACCTGGTGCCAGACAATCCAAGACGTCACGTTACCCGGTGAAGAGTCGTTTTGCAGCAACCTCTGTAAGAACTGTGGTGTGGTGTGCAAGTGTGTGTGTGTGCGTGTGTGTGTGTGTGTGTGTGTGTGTGTGTGTGTTCTTCTTCTTGAGATTGGAGATGGCCAGATAGAGGGACAATTGTGGATGTGAGTTTGTGTGTGAGCGCGCGCGTGTGTGTGTGTGTGTGTGTGTGTGTGTGTGTGTGTGTGTGTGTGTGTGTGCGCGCGCGCGCGCCTGTATGTAAATGTATCAATTTATCCAGAATTAGGCAAGTACGCTTCAAAATGAGTGTAGCATAGGAGCAAGAGTACTGTAAGTAATGCTAAGTAATTAACAATCTAATATTAAAGGATAGAACATCAAAGATAAATGCCCACTGGGCTGTGTAACAAACATTTACAAACTGAGGAAAGAAAAGAGTAGTCATTCAAAATCTTGGACACAGATGACGGACTGGATCCGTCAGATAAACTACAAACGCCCGACTTACGATATAATTCCCTTGCTCTTGGACAATTGATTAACAGATGTCCTACTCCGAGTGTTTCTCCACACATACATCTAATGTTTTTACAGAATCATTTACTGAAATGCCACAATGAGAGGGGACCCAGCAAAAACTAACTGATGTGCCTTTATCGGATAAAAGATGTATAACATGATTTATTTTTGTATTATCTCCAAACGGATTTTTTGAATTTGAAGACCGGATTGCTTCAAGAGCAGATCTAGAATCAGTACAAACTAGTACATGACTGACATTCAGATGGAGATAAAGAATATAATTTAAGGACATTAGGATGGCGGCTAGCTCGGCACTAAAAATGGAAAAAAATTCTGCCAAGGTGGTACATTTTCTTCACGTTTAAGTCAGGTATTACAAAAGCTGCCCCCCCTCTCCTTCTCTCTCTTCTCTCTCTCTCTCTCTCTCTCTCTCTCTCTCTCTCTCTCTCTCTCTCTCTCTCTCTCTCTCTCTCTCTCTCTCTCTCTCTCTCTCTGTCCTCTGTGGTGTGTGTGTGTGTGTGTGTGTGTGTGTGTGTGTGTGTGTGTGTGTGTGTGGAAACCTGGCCAGGTAAGAAGCCATTGTAGTATATATAACCCGGAATTAGAAAGTTGATCTCATGTGTTTCTTTTTTTTTTTTTTTTTTGTGCATTTCTTGTTCTCAGTCGTTTCAGAAGAGGAAACAATGTGTGACACCCCATTCCCAGAGATAGTGGAATGTTTGGTGGTTGCACGAGTGCGCAGATAACCATATTTGTTTAAGCCTGCCTAATACATCACACTTACTTCGCTTAAGCAATACCTTCCTGATTTCCCCCGTCCTGGACAGAGGCGGAGGAGTATATATGTCGTTCGTCCTCTGCATTTGAATGGCTAGTCATCGCCACTAACCCCAACGCTTTGATGCGTGGTGCCAGCATTGACACTGGCACATGGACAAACGACACCGTGATACCGTGGCCAGGCCCAAAGTCCAGGCTGTTATATTGATAGCATTAGCGAGCGTCTTTTGTGTCCTTATCATCGCTGGACTCGACGACACGGACGCGCGTTGACTGCTGCAGAGAGATAAGCGTGAGTTTGTCATCTTCTACGAGAGCGCAGTGTCGAAGTGCGTAGCGTTTCTACGCACCTGGAACATTTTTTTTCCGCGAGTTGTTTGGCAGTCAGATGTTCAAAGAGACAGTGAAGGATGGAAGTAGATTTGGTGGGCTTTTTTTTTCCGAGAAACTTGGTTCCAGTGTCAATGTGGACCCGCATTTGACGAAATTGTTACCGTAGTGGCAACGTCAAACAGTGGATTCATACAGCTAGGTCAGTCACGCCGTACGTTGATAGAGTCGTTTGAGCTTATTTTAAACAAAGTAGTCTGGGACGGGAACGGAGGGAGGGGGAGGGAGTGTAAGTAAAGTGAGCTTTTATATTTACCTGTGTCTGGATTTTCTGTTTATATCGAACATGTGTGAGCTTATTAATTTCATACATGAAGAAAATATATAACTGGTCATGATTCAGCTATATTTATTTAACTACTAGCTTAAATTTGATTTTGAATTGCCCGTTGTAGGTTTTGGGCGAGTGGAGGGGAGTGAGAAAGAGTGATGTTATGTGATGATGACATCATAATGGAATATGCGAGTGGAATACATAGAATCGAGTCACGTGTCTTGTGCTTATTAACTCTTTAGAAAATAAATAAATAAAAAAAATAAAAAAAAATCAACTACTTCTGTGATGGTTCCCGAAGATGGCTCTCAATATCAATGCTGCTAGTTAGCTGTTGAAGACAGCTTCATATTTCATCCTGCACCCGGTCTGCTGTGCCATCTGTCTTTGCTTGCCACGAGACATCCCAAAGAAACAGATTCGCTTCCTCTCCGACTCATCCGTGCAGCGCTTTGGCCCGAGCTGCTCTTCGTAGATGCGACGAGCTAGGATTCCCGTAAGTTTGGCGAGTGTGGACGTTTCTGTGCGACCCCTCACTGGTAGAGTTGGCTAGAAATGGCGGGCGTATCTCTGGACTCCTGGCATTCTAGACAACGATGGCAGCACAGTCAATCGGATTTGGGAATGTTGAGCCTAGGTTGTGTTCGGAATGAACTGTTGCAAATTCGCAGAGCGTAAGTATCTTTGATTTGCCTCTTGCTGCTTAGACTTCCAGTGCACATATAAAAAGCATTCACCGCTTCCTGGTGATCTGATTGGCTCTGTGTTTTTTGCCTCCCGTTCGCCTGTTTGGCGGGCTGTTCTCCACACTTCGCCGCTCATGATTTCAATCTGTCAGGTTTGAAGCTTATACTCGGCGGTCCGCCTGTCGGCTAAGGCTGTGTGCGGATGATAGGCCGACCTCGCTGAACAACGGACAACGAGAACTGGTGTACATGGTTCTCTGAGAGGACAGTCCAGCCTGTGGAACTGTTCTCTTGCCTTCGAGTGGTTAGTGATCTGCTCCGGTGAACGGGACCCCGATAAAGGCGAAATAGTGAAAGCGGGGTTAGATGCCGCGTTCTCTCCC
>JADBJO010000838.1:470000-485000 GCA_016801955.1 Conus betulinus
AAATACGAAACATCAGCGTGGATATCAGCAGAAAGTTTATATATTTCATGACAGTGCATTACACCTGAGGAACTGTATTGATCAGGTAGTAAACTGTAATGTCACAGTGTACCACGGATCTACACCAAAAAATGTTGTCTCGCACATTTTGTGTTCCCACCAGTTTAGTAGTTTGCTTTTCGTAATCTTGGTCACCGACAAACAAAACGAACACGTGTGTAAATTTGACTTCTTGACATATAGAATTTTTTTAAAAATCGAATAAGTTGTTGTCCTGATGGTGTAATACGATTAAAAGAGATCGTCGTGATAGAAGGTATACTGAACAGGGGGTGGTTTCGCATTCTAGATTTTGGTTTCAACAACATTATATTCACACAGCTTTAGGGCCATGAGTGAAGAGTAGACAAGGCTCGTTTTCTCACAATTTTAGACTACTGGATAGTATAACAACTAATCAAATATTACGAAAAGCTGCTAGCGTCCGTGCGAAAATTTTCGATCCAGTAATAGGGGACTATGTCCTTGATTCCTTCTTCTTCTCATCATAATATTATAAGTAATAACAGCAGGTTTATGTATGTATGTATGTGTGCATGTATGTATGTATGTATACCCATTGTATGTACGTGTGTGTGTGTGTGTGTGTGTGTGTGTGTGTGTGTGTGTGTGTAAGTATGTATGTATTTCGTGTTGTAGAACATTTTCCGCTCATTGGACGGACCCCGAATATCAACCACAGATCTGGCTGTGAGAGGCGAGCAGACTCCTAATTCACGAGTATAAATGAATGGAAAAAAAAGGAAAACAAATAAATGAATAAATACCTCTGTGAATAAATAAATAAATACATGCTTGGAACTTGCTGCCATCCAGTCTAGGTTTAAGAACAGCCTGAAAACATACTTGTTTTGCCAAGAATTCGCCTGTCCTGTGTAGTTAATCTCTCTCTCTCTCTCTCTCTCTCTCTCTCTCTCTCTCTCTCTCTCTGTGCGCGCATGCGTGCGTGTGTGTGTGTGTGTGCGTGCGTGCATGCGTGTGTGTGTGTGTAGAGGGGAGGATGGGGGTATGGATGGTAGAGAGCGACATGGCTGGTGATAGTTGGGGATGGGTGGATTTAACTTTAGTGAAAGGTAAGTGCACAACGCATTGAGTTGCTAATGCAAGATATTGCGTTTTATGAATATCATTATCATTGAATAAATACATGAAATAAATAAATGTAGAAGAACTGCCTTGGCATTGACATTCGAAGTGTGGTGGTGGGCTGGAGGGAGGGGAAAAAGGAGGTGATAGGCTAGAAAGGAAGGAGGAAGAGAAGTGGCAAGA
Organism: Conus betulinus; assembly: GCA_016801955.1. Lineage (NCBI taxonomy): Eukaryota > Metazoa > Mollusca > Gastropoda > Neogastropoda > Conidae > Conus > Conus betulinus. The sequence goes on from JADBJO010000838.1 coordinate 471,330, forward strand.
ACCTCTCTTATCGCCTTTTGATGTGCCGCTATGTTGCTGTGATTATCAAGAGTTGAACTTTGGACACCTGTGATTTCTCAGACAAGATCATTGGAGACAACTGCGTCACGTTATACTGCCCAGATGGGACACAGCTGCTGTTAACACGTGCACCTCGTTTCTTGGGAGGCCCAAGGACTATTTCAAACATGAGGGCAAACCACTGAGGTTGGGGCAAACCCTTAAGCTTTAACAAAGAGATATCGCCAGAAGAACTAAACATCCGGCTGAAGCGCAGGAGTCAGATACGCGAAGAGCGACGCGGGACACTGCAGAAGAGGAGAGGGTGGAGTTGGGAACAGATTTTTTTCCTCGGTTAGTGTGCTCGAAGTTGCATTCCACTTGTTGTTGTTTCTTGACCAAGGGTAATGTTTCGTGCTCCTGTCACCTTGAAGCGCCAACGGGAATAGTGTGTGTGTGTGTGTGTGTGTGGGGGGGGGGGGGGGGGGGGGGTACCTGTGGTTCTGACGATCTGGTGGGTTTATACTACCTCCACCCTCCCCCTTAGCGTTTTTTTGTCCCTCCTTGTACACTTCTCCGCGTTTTCATCTCCCATTCCCTTGCCAGTTCCTTTGAAATTATTCAAGCCACAAGAAGATGAACCTTCAATGAATTAGAAAAATGCACTTCCGCAGCTGTTTTGTTGTTGTTGTTGTTGTTGCTTTTCCTTGTTTAGTGCATTCACACTCATTGATTGTATTTAGTTTGTGAGGAAACAGTAACAGTACAGAAGGAAGAACAACAACGAGAGAGAGAGAGAGAGAGAGACGCCTGCACTGGCTTCAAGCGAAGGGATGAGATTCTGTCGCCGCATGCGTGCAGTCTGAATGAAGCCGAAATGGCAACAGCTGAAGATAAGGTTCAGTGCGGAATCGCTGCGAGAGTCGGAAGCTGCTAATGTGGGGTATACCTTACAGCTTCCGTTACCGACAATGAGGATTCAATTCACCATGAAGACGCCACACCGACATGTTAAGCATTCAGACGCCAAAAGAAAACAGCACCGCTGGCTTTCGAAGACGGAGGTGTTGTGACGGTGTCCGCTTTTTGTGTCTTCTCAAACCAACTGCGGAGCGATTTCCAGATGGACCCTCCTTTACCGCTGCTCCCATTTAACCGCTGCTCAGCTGGATATGTCAAAAACGTGGGAAAGGTTTGGGAAGGTTATATGCGCCTGCGCCAAAGACCTCAATGCTGCAAATCACAGCCAGGGGGAGAACTGCAGGGGTGTTGGGGATGGGCGCTGACATTTTGATTTCTCACCCTCCCATCCTCCTTGCGCTCCTGAAAGGTTAGCCCCTTTGCTTTGGCTTGCAGCTGAAAGAGTGGAGGTGTCGGGTTTCACTGTACCGGAAAAGCTGACATTTCGGGTGGAAAATAGCTGGCATGTGAGCGGAATCCTCCGCATCCACGAGCAGAGAGGGATAGGGGAAGCGGGGTTGGGAAGTTCGTGAAAGCTGAAGTGAAATCTAGGTCAGATCTTTTCGTTCCCTTTCCCTCTTACCACCACTTTTCGCCCCTTCCATCGTTGCCTTTTCCTTCAGATTTCATCGAGTTCAGGACAGAGAGAGCAGGGCTAGTTTCTGAGGTGGAGATGGGGTGGGAGTGGTGTGGAGTGTTGGAGGATGAAGGGGATGAAAAAAGTGTGTGTGTGTGTGTGGAGGTGGGGATGCCGAAGCTAGGCAGATGGGGAGTGACCATTTTTTATCTGGTTGATTTTTTTTTTTTTTTAAATCTCTACATGATCTTATACAAACAAAGTAGTTTGGAATTGAGGTCGAGAGAAAAAAGGGATGGCGAGGCAATGCAGTGTGATCCCCTTTTACTCAGTTAGGGGCATCGAAAGAACACACGCAGTGTAGCAACACCTTCAAATATAACATAATGACAGTGGATAGCCTCCCATGAAAACTGATTTTGAAAAAAGGAAAAAAAAAAATGGGGAGGGGTGGGGGTGGGGCATATGTAATCTACTCATCCGCAGAGAGATCCATTATGTTTTTGTCTAGTCTTGTTTGTTTACTTATGGATTTTATTTGTTTATTCAATTCAATAATGAAATGTGTTTTTTATGTCACCACAAAAATCCGCGTTGTTTATTTATGGATTTTATGTATTTGTTTATTCAATAATCATGTGTGTGTGTGTGTGTGTGGGGGGGGGGGGGGGGGGGGGGGGGGGGGGGGGGGGGGGGACATGTCGCCGACAAAAACGAAATGAAAACAAAACTCTGATCAAGTGATAATTTTGGATTATGAATGGTGATTTGAAGTCATCACAAGGAGTTAAGGTTAAGGGGCTATCTTGTCACCTCTCAAACGATGAGTGGAGTTGTTTTACAAGTCTCAACGTCAATTCTCCACACAGCAGTATGTCACGCAGGGGTTAAAAGCTAATGGATCACGCCATTGTCTGAAATGATAGTTGCAGTTGTGTGGAGATGATGATACTATTGGCGTGGTTAAAGGTGGTTTAGCTTGACTAAGGGTTAACACCTTTCTTCTCGCCAAGCTTTCTCAGTGTGTATGTTGGATTTGAGCAGGCAATGGAACTCTACTGGAGTGATCAGGTAGCAGCACACTGTCTCCTGTTTGGGGTTGCCTTGTGATGGCTTGGTATTAATTGCTCCCTGTGGACTGTCGATGCTGGGTCTGCAACACGACCGAGTCCTATGTAGCTATATGCAGGGTAAACGGAAGGAACGGGTAGGAGCAACGCTACAACTGTATTCTTCTAATTCTATCCATTAATTCGACCGAGCTCCAATTTATTTACAAATTTGCCTTTTACACTTGACGGGTGTGTACGCAGAATGATGCGCAGAATTTTATTTGACCATGGTGAGGCTTCGGGGAAATTTGACTGAAATGTCAATAGACGAAACCTTATGCATTGCCGTCTTCCACATTGTGAGGGAACGCTGTCTCCTTTTCTTTCTTCTATTTTTGATTTCTTAAACTGAAACGAACGGAAACGAGCTGGGATGGGATTTGTTGTAAGATGATGGGGCTGTCAGAAGGGCAGGAGGGGATGGGGGAGGGATGAAGATGCTCTGGGGGGAAGGGGGGCGGGGAGAAGCAGATGTCACGGATTTTATTGCACGAAACTTTTTTTTAGTGCCGTTTAGTGAGCTTTTTTATGATGACAGGAGTAAGCAAATAATTATCAAGACCTAGAATCGTGTGTATATTAGGAATATGCTATTCACACACACACGCACGCACGCACGCACGCACGCACGCACGCGCACGCACGCACACACACACACACACGCACGCACGCACGCACGCACGCACGCACGCGCACACACACACACACACACACACACACACACACACACACACACACACACACACACACACACACACACACACACACACACACATTCTCCACCGGCAAAGAAACGATTGAAGGTTCGAACCAATGGGAGAGCTAAACAGTGAATCGTAAACAAGGCAGGCCGTTTTTTGTTGCTATGGTAAAACAAATGTAGGTATATAACTCTAAATTGATGCTGCTAGCGGTACCCTTCACTTGTGACAGCTGCAGACAGGAGTCGCACAGATCAAACCACAAACGAAGACAATTCCTTGCTCTTTCCGTGTCTTTTGTCTGAGTGTGTGCTTGGTAAATGGGCTCCACGGGCAGCATCAGTCTCACTCTATGGTGTGTATGCATTTCATTCAGTTACTTGTTTTACACGGTTGACTGCAGTGTGGTCGGCATCAGGTTATCCCAAATACAGGATAAGGACTGGGGGGGAATGGGAAGAAGACCACAACAAAAGCTGGAAGTTTGTAGTTCAGAGATGGACAACAGAGAGAAAAAAGAGAGAGAAGAGGGTAGGACGGGACAAGGTTACAAATGATGTATTTTACGACGTTCCAGTGTGTGTGTGTGTGTGTGTGTGTGAGAGAGAGAGAGAGAGAGAGAGAGAGCATTGTCTTTGCGGTTATTTTCCACCAAATCCCATCGGTAGCCGTGCTTGACCCATCCTCATTGAGAGAGAGACGTTCCAAGAGAGAGAGAGAGAGAGAGAGAGAGAGAGTCCTGATCGTTTGGGAGCATACTAGCTTCATAAACCGATATGTAGCTGTTTTCCCAGGAAAAGGAACAGCTGTTTTTTCTTTCGGGAAAACGGGGTTAAGCTGTTATCCCTGAGGATCACAGCTGTTTTCCCTAGGATGATAGCGGTTTCCCTGGTTTTCGCTGAGGATCATAAGTGTTTCCATTATCTTCCAAAGGGACAGTATTTTCTTGGTGTTATCCCCACCATCACAATTGTTTTTTTCGGTGTTTTCGGTATTTCCAACGAGGATCAAAGCTGTGCCTGAGGAAAACGGCTTTCATCGTCTTTAGATGCAGGTATGTTTCCATACGTTCGCGTGCTCGTTTTTCTGTCGAACCCAAACGACCTCACTTGACTAAGACTCAGGGCGCTAACACGGGCCACGTGCGGCACGAGGCGGGTTTCACGTGCATCGCGCCTTTGTTGTGACCCGGCGTTCATCGCACCACACAGTGCCGGGCGACGCGGGAGATTCCGTGCAGGATATGACACCAACGACAGAAGCAGCGGGATGAACACTAGGTGGCAAACTATAGAGTCCGGGAGTAACTGCAGCAATAACAGCCAGGGTAAACGGACGAGGCTGGTGATTGTGTTCGCGTGTGCTGTGAAGTGTCCCAAAATTATTCGCGGGCTAGCAGGACATGTGAATTCAGATTTTTTATCAGGTATGGATGGTTGTTTGTATTGGACCTTGTTACATTGTATTCCCTTTAGGCGTGAATCACTTCGTCCCAAGAGGGAAGCGGTGTGTGTGTGTGTGTGTGTGTGTGTGTCCGCGCGCGTGCCAGAATGAAGAAGTGATAATACCAAGGAAGTTCTGTGCGAGAGAGGATGGAGTGGAGGGGGAAGGGGGCAGGATGAGATAATACAGTTGAAAAAGAACCGATTTGAGCCCATCTGCCCCCCCCCCCCCGCCGCCCCCTCGCCCCGCTCTCATATGTTGTATGATGTTGCCTTGTTTGGACTTAATATATTGTCTTTCGTTGTGTAGTAAAACACATTCACCTTGCATGTGTGCATGCGCGCGCGCGCGCACGTGTGTGTGTGTGTGTGTGTGTGTGTGTGTGTGCGCGCGCGCGCGCGTCGGCCGCGGAACAAACATGTGTAAACCGGAACAGGTGTTGCACTGTAAAGAGAACATGTTGGAGACATTTCAGTGTTTTAGCTGCTGCTAGCTTACTCTCGTCCATTTTTTTGTGTTTGTTGTTGGGTCACCCTCCCCAACCTCTTTTTTGTAAACCTTTTTTCTTTCTTTTTTTTCTCGCTGTTTATTTTGCCTTATGGTGGAAAGCTAACAGTAAAAAGTGGAGTTCAGTTCTGCCCGTGTGGGAACTGCACATCTGGATGGATAGTTACAGGGTGAGATTTTCTTTCCGCTCGGCGTCAGTCAATGATATCAACAGAAAAGCTGGAACGTGAGTCGCAGACAGCAGGGAGGGCTAAACTGCACTTTTACCAAGATGCTCTTTTTAACACCCCTATTTCTTACAAGCTTCAGTCAAAGAAAATAGGAAATCGATTTTTTTTTTCCACTGCAAACGAATCTTGTACTGTTTCCAGAAATATTGCGCATGATGAAGTATAACAGGAAAGGTTAGTGGTGATGGTGGTGGTGTGTGAGGGGGTAGGGTGGGGGTAAGGGTGGATGGTGGACTAAATTTTGAAAAATATTTTTCTTGACTGGCACTTCAAAGTAAAAGATTACAGGCCAGACTTCATGTTCGTGTCATTGGACAACCGAAACAAGCTGCGGCATAACTGAAAACAAAGCAAAATACATACAATGCAGAAAGTAAAACAACGCTTATTTAATACATGATACAAAGCGGGTGGATCTGTAGGATAGATTACTTAAAGAAAAATTAAGGGTAAAAACATTAACAGACAGGAAAACAACAGCAAGCTATGGTATTGGTGCACAGTAGCGACGAGCTCTTTCCTGGGAGAGCAGCCAGAATTTTAACACACACTCACACAGATCTGTTGTGACCTTTAAATGAAATACAATGTAATTACAATACATCACAATACAATACAACACAATAGAACGGTGATTGTAGGGTGTAGGAATGTGGTCGATCAACACGATAGCGTGCGTGCGCGAGCGTGTGTAGGTGTGTGTGTGTGTGTGTGTGTGTGCGTGCCGTCGGGCCCAGTCATTTCCTTCACAAGTGTGCTGTGGCTATGCTTTACCATGCGCGTTGAAGCACGTTGTTGTAGATCCAGGGAAAAAAAAAAAAAAAAAAAAAAAAAAAAAAAAAGCCTTTGAATCCCAAAAAAAGCCCCCCCCCCCAATCCCCCCCCCCCCCCCCCCCCCCCCCCACCACCACCACCCCCCCACCACCATCGCAAGCAGCCTCCGTTCTTCAAGTTTTAGTCTATTCTAGTGTGAGAGTAGGAAGATTTCCACCATACAGTCATGCTAGGTTGAGTATTGGTTGCCAGCATTTTTTTTTTCTTTGCTATATATCTGCTTATTTTTTGTTTTCTCTTATTTCACAGCAAAGAAAGTCTACAGTGCTTTGAAATGGAATGAATTCTAGTTTGCTGTTGGGAACCGGATTAAATACTATCACATCAAAATATGTAATTTAGAAACTTCGCGGCTGTTTGCATATTTTCTTTCTTGAGTTTGAAAATCGCAAAATGATTAGGTTTATGATTTTCGTAAAGTATTTCAGTGAAGCTGGGATTGTACTCAGAACACCCAGTTTATCGGTTTATCATATGGCTGTTCACGTGTGATGCAGTCGGCGTTGCAGCACTGGGATGAGGAGTGAGGAGTGGACGGAGGGGTGGGTGGGGGGCGAGCGGGATACATTGTCAAACATAGACCCATGTCTGTATGACTTCGTAAACAGAAACTCCAAAATTCCAATTGAACATGGAATGAACATGGAAAAAACGAAAAGTCCGTCCGGCATGCTCTCCTCGCTCGCACCCTTCCAATTTCTGTCCTTCGCCTTTCCTCTTTTTTGGAGGGGAAGAAAGGGTGAGGGGGTTAAAGAAAGCGTGGAGGAGAAGAATGATGGGTGGTCTGTCATAGGGTAACGACCCACGCTTCCTACGGGAAAAACCCATCTCGACCTTAGGGCAGAAGTTAAATCATCCCCTCCCCTTCCCCTCGGCCCGTTCTTTGTGCAATTTCTCTGAACATAAACAACTAGCAGGCAGACAACAGAAGCTGGGCAAACGTTCCATTCGCGTTAATGTGAGTGCATGCAGCCATGTATTGATTGTTGCACGAGTGCTTACAGCCTTGCATTGGTCAATGCGTGAGTGCATACAGCCTTGTCAGTGTGCGGTACGGCCACGTCATTGTGCTGAGTTGGCTTGATAGTAGAGGACCGAATTCGCATAGTTCGAAAACCGCTGGCGCCCCGCATGGAAATGACCGTTTTCGTTGCCAGTTTTTTAAGTACTGTCGTTCTGCTGGTTTCAGTCTAGTGTGACGTAGGCTCCCAACCCCCAGCTGTCCCGAAATGGTGATCTGGTGTCTTTCATACCATCTTCAGTTGGCTGTGCATGTTAAACCTAAACGTTGCTATGACTAGTCTGGTCTTTCGTTTTGTCAGCAATTTGACCACATTCACATGTAGGCTTAGAAAGATGCAGTCTAGAAATGGGGCATTAGTAACATTTTCTTCATGCATACGGAATTTTTTTTTAATCCCTGCGCGTGCATCTACTGGTCAAATTAAGAGTGAAACTTGAAACTCTATATTGTGCAACCTTCTCATATATATATATATATATATATATATATATATATATATATATATATATATATATATACATATACAGTGATATTCTCCGTTTATACAGAGCGCGAACGCGAACGCGAAAGCGAACGCGGGTTTTTCGTCCTGGAATATTTTAGTCAGTTTATAGAGGAACCGTTCAAATAGAGTGCGAACGCGAACGCGAACAAATTTTTGTTCGCGCGAACGACCGCCTTGATTGCCCCCAGAGCGAATTTTCTCAGAAGGTCGCGTGGCTTTTTTGCTATCAACCAATCAGCAGGTACTTCCCTTGCATCATTTCCACAAATAGAAACTTGTACGCCTGACCGTTCCAAGAAAAAGCTAGGCACTAGCGTCAGTACACTTTGCTTGTGAAGTTTGGAGAAGAATGGACAAGACAATGGACAAGACAGAAGCCATGATTCTTGAAATTGAGAGAAGAATCATGTACTGTATGACAAAGCAGACAAAGATTACAAAGACATCATGAAAAAAAGAGACATATGGAAAGCAATTGGACAGAAAGTCGGACTGACAGGTATGTGATTGAAATTAATTTGATTTTACCTGTTTCAACAATGTTATGGAACTGTAAAAAAAAAATGAATGTCTGCACGACTTTATTAATTAAACACGTTTTAACTTTCATGTCAGCAGTCTTCATAATGACACCATTTTAGCTCTGACAGAAATATATAATGGAATTATGATATTATAAAGTCTGCGTCTCACACTGACAGATCTGATACACAGGAAGTACAATAAACACTGCATTAATGAATACAGACAATCTGTCTGTCTGTATGTTTGTCTATCTGTTCTTGTCATTAACGTCTAGGCAGAGAGCTGTGAATGATATTATGCCAGTCGTTCTCTTGGGGTGATGGCCTTCTTCCAATTAGTATCCTGTTTGCAAATGTCGTCCCCAATTAATTTGCAAAATGTAGTCAAATTGCTCCTCAGTCATTCGAAAGTATTGCTGGAATTTTGCAGGATGAAAATGTAGTTCTTGTACGAGGTAGTGGTACTCTCCAAATTCACTTCTTCTCTGTAAAATTTCGTGCACTGAAACACGCCTCTTTCTCTTCCTTCGTTGTTTTGCGTACAAATACAGTACTATGATCTCCTCCGTGTCTGACTCTACCAGCGCCATGATTCCAAAAGACCAAATTTTATCTCTCACAGCAAGAAAAAGACGAGCCGCCTCGAAAGCCGTCGACGGTTTTCCGCGTTCGGGTTCGTGCTCTATTTGAATGGCAAAACTGCTCAAAAGTCGCGTTCGCGTTCGTGTTAGCGCTGGACGCGTTCGCGTTCGCGCTCTGTATTTTAAAACGGACCCTTAGCGTCGCGGACTCCCAGCTGGGAGGTCGCGGGTTCGATTCCCATCAGTCGTGGGATTTTTCTGCCCCGACTGGCTCCTACCTAGAGTTGAGTTTGCTACGGGCTCAGTTGGAAAGACTGGGGCCACACAGTCAAGTTTCATCCACTTAGTGGATGCGTCTCAGAGTGTTGCTCAAATTTCCAGACCAACACTGCATGTGTCTGTTTCTCTCGGGCCTGGTTGACGCCGGGATATGTTATGAAAGGAAGCGTATCGTAGAGTACAGCCCTGTCATGCAGTCTCAGACCGAAGTGGAAATCCGTAGCATCATCTTTATCATCATTCTCATCGATCAGCATAAAAAAAAAAAAAAAAAATCTCAAAATTATGTGGCCCTGCATGCCCTGCTGTCATGGGGACCTCAGTTTCGATGTCCTATCCATGTCTGTGGCCTTGGTTTGGTACCGTTGGGGTCACCGGTATCGGCGAGTAAATGGGGGCTGTCGTTCGACGGACGTGGTGGCGCCCTCCGGAGGGAGAGCTCACTCACGTCGGCTCCGCGACTAAGCAATTATTGTCGTCGGGGAGGGGGGGGGGGGGGGGGGGGGGGGGGGGGGGGGGGGGGCTTAGTAGGTGGTGTCCTGCGTATAGGTGGGGATCAGAACAGGCGCCACTGAACACCACCGAAGTGACTCGGCAGCAGTGCAGTGTCTCCTCCGGTGGGTTGCCTCTTGACGACTTGACATTGACTGCGTCCTGTGGTTTGCCGGTGCCGGGACTGCAGCGGGACCGACAGCTGTGGCTGTGGACGGGGGTGTCGGAATGAGCGGCGTGGGTGCACTGCCACTGAAGTGGCACAGAGTTTGAGACAGAAAAGAAAAAAAAAAAAGACAGAAAGTAAAAGAAAAAAAATTCAAATATGACTGATCGCAGATTAGTTCAAACATGACTGATTAGTTCAAACCAAGGAAAGAAGAAAAGGAACCAGCCCAGTTGGCCACGGATGCCACATCAGGGCTGCTGTAAATTAATATGTAAAGACTACAAGTCCGAAAGGAAGCGAGGTCCTGAAACTCCAAAACCGATCTGAAACAAAGTTAATGACAATCACGAATTTGTCTGTCTCAGTCAGTCACTCACTCACTCACACACACACACACACACACACACACACACACACACACACACACACACACACACCATCCCCCCATCCCTCCGTTGTTCTTGGTCGTCTGAGAAACCAGCCCCCATATGACCCATAGCGGTTGGCTCGGTTACAAACAACAGAAATTGAATTGAATCAAAGAAAAAAGAACAATTGATATGATATTGCCGGATAGTGTAGAATGGGATAGGAGATAGGATAAGGTATTTATGTATACCAATTGTTCTAAGAAAATATACAGTGTGAGACCGGTTCAGTTTTTTTTCAACGCAGTTTTGAGAACTTCATGTTATGTAAACAAAAATTATTCTTTATCTCTCCTCCCCCCCCCCCTTCTCTCTCTCTCTCTCTCTCTCTCTCTCTCTCTCTCTCTCTCTCTCTCTCTCTCTCTCTCTCTCTCTCTCTCTCATCTCCAGCTCCCATGCTCGTTCCCCTGACCCCCTCTCGCTCAAACAACTTTTTATGTATTTATTTTGTTTTTTTTTTTTTTCTATTTATTTTTTTTTTTTTACTTGATGACGAACTGATTGATGTTTTATTCACTGTCTAGCTACCCCCTAAAGGACAAGATGTCCTGCCAGCTGTCGTATATATGGAATCAAGCCGTTGGATTTAATTTGTTACCCGATTTATTTGAATGCCTAGTCAGCACATTTTGTTCTGGCAGCCACTCTCTTTTGTAATTTTATTTCCCCCCAGTCCCACACAAACTGAAGTCAGAGAGCATGTAGAGTGCAGAAAACGACGACATACAGGCTGGCGATATTGATATGGTGTGCGCTGAGGAAGGGGGGGGGGTTGGGGTGGGGAGGGAAGTGGGTAGTATGCAAAGCTCTGTAAAGAGCTTTCCCCATTTTTGTCCTGTTTTCGCAGTGAATGTTTTCAGAACTCTGCTCGGGTGTAATAATGACATGTTTAGTGCATATTAGTGAAACCTCGTCCATTTTCCTTTCACATGTGTATTTTTTTCCTCTTGAACTAGCTGCAGTTTCTTTGTCCCCCCCTTTTCTCGTGCTTCTGTTGACAGCTATGTGAGATGTATTGTTTTATGTCGTTCTGAACAAGACAGAGATTTGCTGAATAAGCGTTATTTTGCTCTCTGTTTCATGCGCGTGCGTGTAGGCGGGCGCGCGCGCGCGTTTTATTGCAGCTTTTTTCTTGGTTTCTTTTGAAATTTCTTTCCCATATTTCTTTCTTTTTGCCTTTTTTTTTTTTTTTTTTCTTTCTTTTTCCCCTCTCAAAATATTGTTTCTTTCCTTCTATCGTTTTCCCTACCCTTTTTTTTTTCTTTTCTTTTTTTTTTTTTTTTTTTTTTTTTTGTCTCGCTCCTTACCTCCGTACCTCCCTCCTCCCCACTACCGTCACACACAATATGATCCATACATGTCCGCGTTCACACACCTTACACACACACACACACACACACACACACACACACACACATTCACTCAAACAAGAGAGAGAGAGCGAGCTTGACAGTTCTACTTTTCTGATGTGCAGACAGAATGACTGACTGGTAAGCAGACGGCGGCGGAGTGACAGTACGACCATCGTCAATCTGTGGAGTACAACGTGAAAGTCACGCCCCTCGCTGACCGGAGATGCCCGAAGCTGCTTTGACTTGTGTTATGATTGGATGTACCGCGTTCGTCGTCGACCAATGGTGCGGCAGGAAGTGTGCCTGGAGCTAAATTTACCATGCCACGTGTTTGCGCTCTGTTTGGTGGCTGTGGCAAATCCCTGGCGTGGATGTGGCTGCCTCTTTCTCCCTCTTGCTACTGTTGCTGCTGCAGCTGACGTCTGTGAAAGGTATGTGGGTTTCGTTTTTTGAGGCAGGGTTTCCGAAGGGCTCATCCCCCCACCCCCACCCCACCCCAGTGAAGAAAGCTGCTGTGAGTCGAGTAAGAAGTGTCAGTGATTGAATATTTGACAAAGGCAGGTCAAAAGGGACGTCGATGGTTTGGATTGGTTTGTGACATGTCAGCTGAGTTGCTTTCACTTCGTCATCCGACGCGTGTTTCTAAGACGAGTTCAGGAGTTGCCAGGCCTGGTGTCTTTGCATGCAGGCAATCAAGCAGACTAGGGATCTCAAACGTCGGCGCCATGCCTTGTGTATATAAGTTATGATACCGTCATTGGTGTGGACACAGTGAAAATGAAGTGACACGCCCAGCCTCATGGATGTTGTTGGTTACAGTTGCCGACGAGAGGCGAGGTCTAGTCGATTGTAGATGTATGTAGTTGCTTCTAGATCTGAAATACAGTTTGGGTTTGAGGCCGTGGTCTGTTCCAAAGTTAACTTAGATGAAATTCTATGGTCGATGTTTTGGTAGGATGGTGTGGGATTTTTCTCATGTTACCCCCGCCTGTCCTTGCATTCACCACCGGAATCGGCACTGCTTGCGTAGCAGAACCGAGCAATACTTTAAGTAACGCGGCACGACATAGCATTGCACAAACTAAAAGAGCGTAAAATAGCAAAGATAATACACAAAGTACCATACCACACGACGCCATACCACATCAAAGGTTAAGGGCAACATTCGCGTACCATATCTTTTATCATACTGTACTGTACCATGCTATTCTGCATCATACTACACTGTTGTTCTCTATTCTGTACCATATTGTGTCATTCTGTGAAATAACAGAATACCATAGCATACAGTCCCATTCCATTATACCATACCATACTACACCACACCACACCACATCACACCATTCCATACCAATTTCAGTGAAATCGAAATAATAGATGCGTCTTTGATCTACAGCAGCGAGAACGCGTTTTCCCTGTACAAGTTAGATGTAAAGAATTTCTTGCTTTCCTGTTGAATCTACAACTAAATTTATTAGTGCACGTTTGAAATAACAAAACAGTAGTATGCAAACCAACCGAAACCCAGGGGAACGGAAGATAGAAATAAGAAGAGAGGAGGGTGAAAAAAAAAAAAAAAAAACGGACGAAAAGGAGAAAAAAGAGGAAGAAACTGGGGACTGCAACGCAAGATCTATTCCTGTCCTCTTCAGCCCTCGTCTCTCTCATAAGCCGGAGAGGCAATTATACAGGCCTTACGAGTCGGAGCTTCGGTTTGTCCGTATCGATCACAATCTCCTCCCAGGTTTTTTTTTTTTTTTTTTTCCCCCCGCTCATTTTCCCCCTTCTTGCGTAACGACATCTGAAACCCAGAAATGGAATGGCCTAATTCACGGAGAAAGGTCTTTGAAACCTAGCAAGGGATTTTTTTTTTTTATATAAGCTTCCAATCTTTTGCTACCTGAGCAAGTTGGAAAAGATTGTACTTTGGGGGTAATATTGCTGCATGCTGTA
>JADBJO010000838.1:490000-510754 GCA_016801955.1 Conus betulinus
GTTTTGTTTCAGGAAAATCAGGAACTGTGTTTGAGAAGCGGGGCCTTCTGTTCTGAGGAAGTGAGCCATTCTGTTCTGTGGAAGTGAAACCGTTTTGTTTACAGAAATTACACCTCTCAGTCTTAGGGAGGTATTCTAGTCCGTTATGAGGAAATGAGCGTTTTCATTCGAAGGAATTTTATTGCCTTCTGGTTTTTGATTGTCGAAGATTAAACTGAAACAAACACAGCTAAACGTGTGATAAATTGATTAATGGGCTCATCCACAATACGGGTCATTTAGGTCACCAGAGACACAGAATGACAGAGACGGGGGGAAATGAATGGGATGGGTGTCAGGGGACTTTTATAGCGTGCTGGCACACCCAGTTTTTACATGTCAAGGCAGGTATTTTCTCTCCAAATCTTTCGATAGTTAAACCAGATTATTAGCGAGCGAGCGACCGACCCCCCCCCCCCCCCCCCCCCCCCCCCACACAGAGAAGAAGACAGAGGAGAGAGAGAGAGAGAGAGAGAGACTTGATTTTCCTCCCCGAGAGTGTTAAAACAGAAGGGTAGGTAGGCGGACACTCCATCACCGGTTTGATACCGAAAGGACAGTGACTCAGCAGCCAGACCTTGTGTCCTTCCATGGAAATACCCACCCCCCACCCCCAACCCTCCTCTAGACCCTCTCTCCACCTCTAGCCCCCCTCCCTCCTCCACCCTCTTCCCCCACCCATACCTCTCTCTCTCTCTCTCTCTCTCTCTCTCTCTCTCTCTCCTCTCTCTCACACACACACACACACACACACACACAAACACCCCCTCCTCCACCCCCAATCCTCCAACTCCCTGGTTCCGCCCTTTCTGCCAGTCTGCCCAGATATGGGGAACAAAGTCGGGGGGGGGGGGGGGGGGGGGGGGGGGGGGGAGGGAGGGTTGGGGGGAGGGGCAAACGAAGGATGAAGGGGCAGGCGGTGAAGGGGGGGCTGGGAGAAAAAACAGAAGACTGACAGTAATTGCGACGGATTTTGGAAGAAAACTGAACGGCAAAAAGGAGAAACGGACAGAAGGAGAGTGAGAATGAACAGAGATATAAAGAAGGAAAAGGGAGAGAAATGAGAAAGGTATATAAAACATTGGGAAAAGGTGAAAATAAGGAAAAAGAAGGAAATAAGTAAGGGGGAACAAAGGATAGAAACAAATGAACGAAGAAGAAAATGAGAAAATATTAGAAAAAGAAAACGAGGAACGAAAGAACATAAAGCGTGAAAGAAAGAAAATAGAAAAGCTAAAAAAAAGAAATTAGAAGGGTAAAATGGGGAAGGAATGGGGGAAAATAAGGAAGGAAAGATGGGGGAAATGAGAGGAAAAGGCAGAGAGAAAAATACAGAAAGAAGGGGTGAAATTTGAGAAAAGGCAGGAGGGAAATTAAGAAGAAAAGGAAAAAGAAAGAAAGAAAAAAAGGGAAAAAAAAATTTAAACAGGGAGAGAGAAAATGAAAATGAAGGAAAGAGAGATTGGGGATGGGGGGCAGACAAAGAAGGAAACAGAAAAAGAGGAAAGAAAAAGTGAATAAACATGTTTGAAATGAAGGACAGAAGGCGAAACAGAGAGAGAGGAGTGAAACAAGAATGGAGAGAGAGAGTGGGAAAAGGAAGGAAAACAGCCCTGGGGGAAAAAAAAAAATAGAGATGGGGCGAAGGAAAGGAAGAGAGAAATGGCAAAGGAGGGGAGATAAATTGATGTGTATCGGACTCTGTGTGTGTGTGTGTGAGGGGGGGGGGGGGGGGGGGGGGGGGGGGGGGGGGGGGGGGGGGGGAAACGAATATGGGATGACGTGCAGAAGAGATGGAGAGTGGGGGGTGGGGGGGGGGGGGGGGGGGGGGGGGGTGGGGGGATGGGAGGAGGTAGTGAGTTGTGAAAGCGGGGGAGTGAAATGGGTGGATAAAACGGAAACAAAGGATAACTAATGAAACAAAGGTAACTGGCTTGGCACAACAGAGCTCTCTGTGTGGTAGTGCAGCTGTTCTTTTCTTGGAAGAGCATGTTCGTCGTTTCCTTGGAAGAACATTTTCACGTCGTCCACCCACCACCCTCTTTTTTCGTCGGGTTTTTTTTTTTTTTTCTTTCTTTACGCAAGTGGTTAGCTTTGTTTTACCTGTCACATGTAAACAGCTTGTGAAAAACAAAGTCGATGAAAACTATCTTACTGTATGGATTCGTTTCCTTTTCTTTAGTTTCTTTTAGTCATTTTTCAGTCTACACCAAGTGCTTACCCTTCACGGGAACTTTTATTGTTTGTACCCTCCAGTATTCTCTCAAGTTCTTAGATCGCCACCCGGTGTCTTGTGAAGGGTAGTTGGTTGTTGTCACGGTTCAGGCCACGGACTTAGGGGTCTCGCTTCCAAGACGGGTTCCTTGCCCACTAGGGCAACATTCCTGTAGTGAAAAGAGGGAAGGTGAAGCCAAACGTTCGTCTTTTTCCAGCTTCAACGCCTATAGATCCTGGATCCTGTCTCCCCAATACCTAGCCCAGCACCCCCATTCCCCGATTTCCGATGGACAGACTGAAAATTAGCCAAGATCGGACCGAATACATAACTTTTTGATGCGGATGGTTGACGCGGCCGGATCCATGATCCGTTCAGCAAGATTAATGCGTTTTGATCAAACAAACAGTGCTAAATCTGAACAAAACTTGTTGGGCAGGTCGAATGTAGCTGAAGAAGTGAAACACCACCAAATTGTGATGTGGATCTCGTGGTGCGGATTCAGACGAAAGGGCGGATCCACGATGTGTTCAGCGAGATTCTTTACAAATTTTCCAGTGAACGGAAACTGCGAAGTTACTGTTATAGAGTGATAACGGATTACAAAATGATGTATTTTCAAGGGGGAAAATAGCTTTTGAGGAATACAGATGTAAAGATTTTTGTCATCACCAAGTCCTATTGAACAGAAAGTGTATGAAAGTAAATTTTTCCGTCCGTGCCAATGATTATATTCTTTGGAAGAGGGATTTACCCATAACTGTGGAGCTTTTTTGTTTGGAGTTGGTTCCTTGTAGCTTTTCCATTTCCCATGGGTAGTAATCGCAAGACAGCGATAAAATGGTGGTTATTCAGAGTTTCCCTTTCCCTTGATAGATCGTCGAGCACGGCTGACGAGAGGAGAGAGAGAGAGAGAGAGGGGGGGGGGGGGGGTGATTTCACCCACACCAGACAGCACCGAGGAGGAAAGTGTATGGGCAGGGGGGGGGGGGGGGGGGGGGGGGGGGGGGGGGGGGGGGGGGGGGGGGACACGGGGGCAGCTGCATTTGCGAGGGCAGCTGGCGTGATCATCATCTAGCGACAAACGAAAAAGAACGACGCCCCAAATCAGTGAAAAAAAAAACGTTGGTTTGGCGTCATAATTACCATTCTCTTCACGAACACGACAATTTTTAGCAAGAACAACAGTCAGTGCTGTTTTGTGTAAGTGAATGAAGCTTTGTTCCCGAAGACGAAAACAGTAATAAGAAGTCTTTGAAGCCGGTAGCTTTCCATGGCGCTCAGCTTCCTCTCTCTCCATTGTCTTTTCTTCTTCGATGATGCCCACCCTTGCTTCCCCTCCCTCCCCCCTCCCCCTTCTGGAATACTTTTGAAGATAGGAATAGGAATACATTGAAGGGATAGGAGAGAGACCTGGAGGGGGGGGGGGGGGGGGGGGGGGGGGGGGGGGGGGCTCATGCCTTCCGTGTGTGTCTGTGTGGGCCTTCTCCTCTCGTCTTGGCGCGTCCTGTCACACGCTTTTCCCTGCCCCTTGCCGAGCGCGTAATGTCAAGCCGTTGGAGTGACAGAGCCCGCCCGCCCCCCTTGAGTCTCAAAGGGGACAGCTGAGAGAGAGAGAGAGTGTGTGTGTGTGTGTGTGTGTGGTGTGAGAGAGAGAGAGAGAGAGAGAGAGGAGGAGAGAGGAGAGAGAGGAGAGAGAGAGAGAGAAGAGCCCTGGGCAATGAGGGTAGATTTTGTGTGGATTCAAAAGGTCTGAAAAAAAAAGAAAGCGGGGCCAGGGAGACAGGGGGAGAAAGAAGGCTGTATAGTTCACTGAAACATGGAGTGACAGCAAAGAGACGGAAAGAAACTGAGAATAGGGACAGAACATGTAGAACATTTAAGATGACTGAAAACGGGATATGTAAAGTCAAGAAGGAGAGGAAAAAGATTGCAATTCTTGGAGGGGAGGGAAAGGAGAGAGAGAGAGAGAGTTAGATGGGACGATAAGGGTGGGGAGCGGAGAGGGGGTGGGTTAGGGCGCCGGAATGGAAGGGAACAAGGCAGTAGGAAGATGCACATCAATAGAGTCAGCCAGGCGTACAGCACAACAAGACAGCTCTCAGGATACCGGAAGGCTTGTCAGGAAATTAGATCGGTAAGCAAAGGGTGACGATCCGGCTTGCCGCTGGAGAGGAAAGAGAGAAGGGGGGGGGGGTGGAGTGGGGGGGGGGGGGGGGGGGGGGGGGGGGGGTGGGGGGGGGGGGGGGGGGGGGGGGGGGGGGGGGGGGGTGATACACAACACTCGAAAGAGAGATTGATCTAAAAAGTAAGACATCAGTATCGTGTGTTGTACGTACTGTGTAACTATTGTCTGGTATGACTTTCAGGTTTTGTATAGTTCCATGCATAGTTTTTAACACAAAAATTGCGTGATTTCATTGTATTGTATTACATCATGGCGCAGCATAATTCCATTATATTGTACAATTTAATTGTGTTGCATATAATGTCATGGTAATGTATACCTTCATTGCATAATTCCATTGCGTTGTATTATTTCGTTATTATTTTGTATACTTTCAATGCAATTGCTTTGCATAATTTCATTGTATTGTTTAACGTTCTTGCATTTTGTAATTTGTACGTATTGTATGACTTAATTGCATTGCATTATTTCATTGTTTTAAGTTCATTGCAGTGTATAATTTTGACTATTGTTTAATTCCAATGTGTTGTGTATCACATAACTTCATGTATTGCCTAATTTCATTGTATCACACAGTTTCTTTGTATTATGTTGAAAACTCCATTATGTAATATAATGTCATTGTATAATTTCATTGTATTATGTAACTATTATATTGCAAAAGGTCCCAAACAACGCTGTCTTGGAAAGAGCCGGATGCACCAGCATGTACTCGCTGCTGAAAACAAGAGACGTATGGGCTGGCTCGGCTATGTCGTGCGCATGGATGACGGACGGATCCCTAAAGACCTCCTCTATGGAGAACTTGTGCAGGGGAAAACGTCCAACAGGCAGAGACCACAGCTGCGATTCAAAGACGTGTGCAAGAGGGACTAAAAAGCCTTGAACATTGACCAGAACAACTGGGAAGCAACAGCCCTCGAACGGTCAGCCTGGAGACAGACTGTGCAGAAAGGTTAATTCTCCAAGTTCAAAGAGACATTCGCTCAGCAGCACGGGGGGGAAAAGAGAATGAGAAGAAAGGCTGCAGCCCAGGCAGACAGACCAGCGTCAGACTTCACCTGTGCCCTCTGCCACAGGGACTGTCATTCCCGCATCGGACTGGCCAGCCACACCCGTTCGCGGTACCAGAAGAGACACCTAGAGCGCATCTCCATAGTCTTCCGAGACTGAAGGATGCCTACTAATTTCACTTCATCACATTATTTCCTTGTAATGCATAATTTCATCGTATTGTGTAACTTCGTCGTATTTATAATAACTTGATCTTCCACTGTCGGCTTGGCTATAAACAACATTAATTTGTTGTATGATTTTATGTAATATATAATTTCATATACTTATAACGCCATTGTATAGTATAACTTTATTACTATAACAGATCGTGTGAAAATTATGCCGTAGGTGACAGATTTTTATTTGAGATATGTCTTTTAATGAATGCATGACACGGGTTCCTTGCTTTCGATTTTCCATCTTGACATTTTAATTGGTACACGGCTCTCCTTTTAACTTTGCTTGCAATCCTGATGTGGCCTCCGAGGGTTGGCTGGGCTGTAAACAGCTTGACAGCTGGAAATTCAGGCTGCTCTTCCCGAGGAGAACGTGCTGCCCTATTATGGCGCTACTTCCCCTCACATCCCTCCCCCACACCCCATCCACCGCCCAGTTCCGCCTTCCTGTGTGTGTGTGTGTGTGTGTGTGTGTGTGTGTGCGCGCGCGCGCGCGCGCGCGCGCGCGTGCGTGCGTGTACGTTTTGTATTTCAATTTTTTTTTGTCTGCATATATCATTCACATTTAAGATAGAGCCCCTCCTCTCCGCCCCGTCCATACACCCATTGCCGCGGGCTCCTTTTTACGTTGGTGGTTAAAGTTATGTTCACGCTGCGCGCGGGACCTCGGTGTATTGTCTAATCTTAAAGGCAGGCGCTGTGACCGCCGCAGGAAGTGTAGTGAAGAAGGGTAGAAAAGTCCTGGTCAGACTGTTGCCGCGAACCCGGGATTCGCACGCTTCCTGGGCGAGTGTGTTGTCATTAGCTAGTCCATCTTTCCTTAAATCGTCATTTCATGATCTTCTTTTTCTTCATCTTTATCACCATTATCTTTATCATCACTGTGAATAACATGATATTATGATATTATCATTTAATTTATTATTCGGAGGCAGTTTTCACCGCGCACGCGCGCGGGCACACATTCATGCACACTCCCTCTCCTCTCTCTCTCTCTCTCTCTCTCTCTCTCTCTCTCTCTCTCTCTCTCTCTCTCTCTCTCTCTCTCTCTCTCTCTCTCTCTCCTCTCATTTCCTCTCTTCTTCTCAACACATTCTCTCTCTCTCTCTCTCTCTCTCTCTCTCTCTCTCTCTCTTTCTCTCTCTCTCTCTCTCACCCCTACTATTATTAAAGCTCCTCCATACGCAGCCACACCTGGGTTTGCCCAGTAACATCTCCAGTACAGCGGAGCCATCAGAATCAAGCTATCACGAGGAAACCCACCAGAGGAGACACTGCACTGCAGCGCAATGCCGAGTTACTCGGCCTGTGTTGGATGATGCCTGTTCTGATGAAACATACACAGGACACCGCTACCAACGAAGGCCCCTTCTGAAGAGATTAATCGCTAGCTCTGCAGCCACCATTGAGTAAGTGTTTCTCTCCGGAGGGCGCCACCACGTCTATCCAATGACAGTCCTCAGTGACTTGCCCATACAGACGGTCGTCACACAGGAATAGAGCATGAAAGGCCACCACGTAACCCGAGACTCGTAAAATCATTTTTTTTGATTTAAGGAAAAGAAAAACCGATGAAGGATAGAGGAAGACTCGTATAGTTACAACAAAATAAACAGTAAACAAATAGGTTAACTTTACAGACAAAATGTCAGAGTTTAAAGAGGAAAAAAAAAAAAAGAAGAAGAAAAATCCTCGCCCAAGGAGGCCCTGACCTTTGCGCTGCCCGTACCCTCATCTCACTTAGCTCTCTACCTCCCCGGCCCCCCCTTATGCTTCCACTCCTCCCCCCCCTCCCCCAAATCCTGAAAACTGAATGAATGGATAAAAATGCCCTCTTCCATGCAATGTACATTTTGAGTGTCAGGTCCGCCACATCTCAAAGGAGCTGGAGGAGAGAGACGTACAACGAGAGATTAGGTCTCGGAGGCATAAGAGCAGAAATAAGATTGCCACGATGAAAGGAAAGAAAGAAAGGCGCGCAGAAACAAGGGAAATGAAAGAAAAAAGAGAAAGGACTAGAACAACAGAAAAGGGAAGGAAAGAGAAACAAAGAACAGAAACAGATGGGAAAAGAGGGCTTGAGCACCATAGGGGGACGTTAAGATTGAAAATAAGATACAGGCAGCAAGACAAACGGCTCGGGGATTGTACAGTATGGAGCAAAATAGGAGAGAGAGACAGACAGACAGACAGACAGACAGACAAAGAAGGGGGAGATACACAGCACGCACACACGCACGCACGCACACACACACACACACACACACACACGCGCGCGCGCGCGCGCGCGCACGCATAGACACACGCATACACGCACACACAGTCGGCCCGACAGAAAGCACATTGTTCCCCATGAAAGGATGTTTTTGCTTCGCCTCCTTACCCTTCTCGGACCCCCCTACATCCACTTCTTGCCAACTGTATGTCCTCCTTACTTTTCTCTTCGCTCTCGGCAGTTCGCGACAGCAAACTGTTAGATAGTGGATGGGCAAGAGGAAGAAGCGAGCAGGGACTCGGGGAGGTGGGGAGGGGTGAGATGGACATGAGTTCCTTCGGCGCCATGCATGTAACGTCCGTGTGACATGGCCCACGAATATCTGAAGGGCCACATGAGTAGGATGTAAGTGCAGAAGGAGAGACCTTGAATGGGGAACAGAAATGAAAGAGCGAGCGAAAATATGAGAAGAGAGAGGGCACTAAAAGGGGGAGAAGAAAATACAGGAAGGCAAAAGTTTCGAAGAGGCCAGAGGAATGTGATATAAGGGGCAGACATATAAAAAGAAAAGAAACTAAAAGGGAGGGGGGGGGGGGGGGGGGGGGGGGAGGGGGGGGGGGGGAGAGAAAAGAAATTGTAGAAAATGAGGGGAAAGCGAAAATACGAGAAGGCATTATTCGGTTTTCCTTTTTCTTGAAATAACACATGGTTTAACAGTTTCAACTTTTGTAGACCATTATGCCCAGTTCTCGTGTTTACCTCAGTGTTGATTTCTTCTCCGCATCCTTGTCCTTGGTGAGTTCGTGTCAAGGTCGTCGGTATCGGCAGCTTCAGAGCGATTAGAGAAAACGGGAAAACTGTGTCGAAGTCGCTGGTATTTTCAGCTTGAGAACGATGTTAGAAGACGGACGAGTGACGGTATGAGAAATGATAAGATGACGAAGAATGAACCAAATAACACAGAGAGAGCCTCTGGAAGGGACAGGTAGAATATGATCACAGAGAATGAGGAGGAAAAGGAGGAGTAGAACGGAGACCTTAGAGTGAGATATGAGAAGAGAGGGAGCGAGAAAGGAGTGAAAGTAAGATACAAAAAGTAGACTGAAATATGTTACGTCGGGGGAAAAAAAAAGACAACAAAAAAAAGACAGACATCCAACCAAACAAAAAAAGTGTGCAGCTGTTACAAAGATGACATTTTATAGTTGGTCAAAATGTGAGATCAAGGAAAAGCGAGGAGTGGGGGAAAGTGAGAGATCAGAAGAAAGAAAGAAATGAAAATAGGAGGGAAGGACGGAACGGCACAGTCTCGAAGAAGCCAAGGAAATGTGATGTAAGGACAGAGAGAGGGAGGGAGGGGGGGGGGGGGGGGGGGGGGGGAGGAGAGAGAGAGGAGAGAGAGAAGGTCCAAAAGAATGAGAGATGAGAAGAAGGAAGGAATGGGGGATTTTCAAACAAATGAGCAGTCTCGAATGGGTCAGAGGAATGTGATATGTAGACATAGTTATTTCAAAAAAAAAAAAAAAAAAAAAAGGGGGGGGGGGGGGGGGGGGGGGGGGGGGGTGGGGGGGGGGGGGGGGGGGTGGGGTTTGGGGGGGGGGGGGGGGGGGGGGGGGGGGGGGGGGGGGGGGGGGGGGGGAGGGGGGGGGGGGGTAGGGGGGGGGTGAGTAAATGATTGTTCTAGAAACGAAGAGTGAAAAAAAGAGGAATTTATGTGGGAGAAATTAAAGTAAAAACAGAAAAGGAAAAAGTTTTGGGGGGGAGTAAAAGTCAGATCAGGACGAATGTAATTCAAAAAACAGATAAGACTGAGAATGATGGAAGAGAATTTGAGAAAGAATGAAAGATGATTGAAGAGGACAAGTAAAAAAAGAAGAAGAAGACTGGGGAAAATGAATTAAAAAATTTTTTAAAAATAGGAAAGAAGAAAGGATTTAATCTAGAAAGGAAAGAAAGAAAAGAAAAGAAGAAGAAGAAGAAAAGGAGGACGAGAGAGAGAAAGAAGAACAAGAGGAAGAAGAGATGGGGGAGAGAGCAGAGCTTGATTAAAGCTTGATAAGAAACCACTGAAACCAGTAAAATGGAACAAGGCATCGGAGATATGAGATGAGAGAGAGGAGAGAGAGATGTATGTGATGCATGCTAGACTTGGACTTCGTGGGTTTGAGTGGGGGGACAAAAACGGGGGGAGGAGGAAGAAAGGAGGAGAGGGATGTTTAGAAGAGGCAAGGGGGAAGGAGGAAGGCATGTTCTAAGAGGAAGCCATATAAGCGGAGAGGAAAACGGCAAATGGGGAAGGTAATCAGGGATCGACATCAAGGAAAAAAGGCCCTGAAATGGAGGGAGCACAATGCGGAAGTCAAGAAAAGATGTGAAAGAAAAGAAGGAAAACTTATTGCTTAATTGGTCCAGGGGCAATCAGGACAGCGGAGGCCATGGGAAGAGATAAAGAATGTGAAAGAAGGAACCGCACGCGCGCATGCACGCACGCAAACGGGGGGGAACGAACAAAGATGGAGGAGCGACGAGAGACAGGGAAGAAGGGGAGAAGGGGGGGGGGGGGGGGGGGGGGGGGGGGGGGGGGGGGGGGGGGGAAAAAGGGGGGATGGGAAAAAGGGGGAGCGAGGCATTGATAAGGAGAGCGGGAGGGAGGCGAGATGGGGATGGGGGGAGGAGGGGAGGGGGCATTGCGAGGGGGAGCGAGAGGATAGGGAAGGGGAGTGGTGGTGAGGAGTTGTGAGGGAGAGAGGGATGGGTCCTTCTCCTGACCATCAGCCGTTTTGTGACATCCAGGTTTAACGTCCACACCCACCAGTGCTCCCCATGGCCTTTGAAATGGAGAGTCCTTGGGACCCTTTCCCAGAAAATGCAGGGGTCGTTGAGTCCAGTATAACGATCTGAGGACAGGGCTACTTTTCAGATGGTTGTCAAGTCTCATGTCTGCCCTCCTCTAACTGCTGAGCAAAGTGAGCGAAACAATTTCCATCTCTTCATCTACATCACGAGTATTTCTTAACCAACGGTCACAACAGTTTTGTTTCTTCCTTTCTTTTTTTCCCCTGCAAAAGTTCCCCAAGGATGATGTTGAGACTGAAAGCCAAAGTGACGGCTTCGGCTTGTGCAGACTCTTCGAGGACTTGCGTCTGTTGCACAAAAATTCGGCGGCTTTACGTTACTGATCTGTCTTGCTATTGTAAAACGTCACCGTCACGTTGACCTTGTAATCGCATTTTTTTTTTAATAAAAAATTCGTTGTCACCCGTGGCATTACAGATGTCTTGTGATTTCTTTCCCAACGAACTTGTAAATCTGTTCTGCAACAGTGCTATTTCACACACCTCCATCGGATACAGAGTATGGTGCTTGAGACAAAAGGGTAGTGGAAGGCAGGTTGTCAGAGGACAGAGAAACGTATGTCTCTGGGACCCTCTGATTGCAAGTCTGTCCGTCCTTTTAAAGTTCTATGCATGATGAAGATTAGCATTTGAGAATGGGGACAGGGGACCTGGCTGATAGTACAGCAGCACCACAAGAATGACGATACGTTTGAGGTGGCCATTTACAAAGGTCAGCATTTTTTAGACTGCCTATCAGAGGGATTCGACCTTACAGAGTGTAACTGCGAACTCGGTGCTCAACCACGGAGCCGACATCAGCAATCCATAGCTCTTCTTTCAGAAGGTATCCACCGATATTTGTCCATCTGCCCACCTATCAATCGATTAATCGATTTGATCGATCCATAGCTAGCTAGCTAGCGAGCTAGCCAAAGAAATAAACACAGACTGAATGTAGCTCTAGAGAGATGGACTCGGGGGAGAGGGGAGAGAGAGAGAGAGAGAGAGAGAGAGAGAGAGAGAGAGAGAGGAAGAGATCAGGAGGAAGAAATCAACACAAAAGGGGACCCCAGGAGACCCGGGAGATTCTTTGCAAAAAAAAAAAAAAAAAAAAAAAAAAAGGCCGAGAGGGGAGGGGGGGGTGAAGACCAGAGGCGCGTATAATGATCGATTGACAGGGGAAACGGGGAGACAATGAGAAAGAACAAAATAAATCTCATAAGTAGCAATGAAACAGCGTTCAGGAAAGACGCACAACCTAAGCGCTTGAGCCGTCGCTGCACAGATTAAAAGCATCATCATCATCATCATCATCATCATCATCATCATCATCGTCATCACCATCATCGCCTATTACCCCTCCTTGGGTACAGGCCGCCAACCAAGGACCTCCAGGCATCTCTGTCCTGGGCCCTTTTCTCCAGCTTGTTCCAAATCATCCCCATGTTCCTGATGTCTGCTTCCAGGTCCTTGCGCCAGGTGTTCCTTGGCCAACCTCTTTTTCGCTTTCCTTGGGGTTCCATGTTAGGGCTTACCTGGTGATGTTGTTCGCAGGCTTCCGCAGCGTATGTCCAGTCCAGCCCCAACGTCGTTTCTCGATTTTCCTGTTCTACTAACGGGCAGAGGGCCTTCAGATCCCACATTTTGAGTTTTGTTGCGGATAAAGACAGTTATATTGCGGACATACAGATCCAAAAGCCAAAAAAAAATAACCAGACAGACAAACAGGGCTGACGATAATGCCTGCATCTCCGTGCAAGATAGAGATGGGGGGAAACTGAAAGGAATGAAGGTGAGCGGGGGAGGGGTGGGGGTGGGGTGGACGAAAGAAAGAATGGAACGACAAGAAGAGAAAAAAAACAGAGCCGGAAGAAGAATCGTGGGGGAAAAGTGTAGGAGGCACAGAGAAATAAAGACAGAAAAAAAAGGCGGGTGAAAAGGGTTGAGTAAGACGTGAAGAACATACAGGACTCTCAAGCCGGGTGCAAGGAGATGGCGGAAAGCTGTTGTCAGTCTCAGGAGGAGAGAGAGAGAGGAGGGGGGGGGGGGGGGGGGGGGGGGGTGGAGGAGGGGGGGGGGGGTGTGGGAAGAGAGAGGGAGGGGAGAGATTTTGGGGCGGTTTAAAACTGAAGCGTTGGAACAGAGAAGTAAAACGGGAGGAGAGCTGGGGGTGGGTTAGTGGGTAGGGGTGGGAGGGAAGGGTAGAGAACGGATGATGGGGGGGGGGAAAGGGGGGGGGGGGCGTGGAGGAATAAGGAGGAGAAGAGGGGGGGGGGGGGGGGATTCACCAGCAGCAGAAATCAATCATTTAAGGAGAGAAGGCTGGAAACATGGGGAGGGAGATCGAGCAGATGATTGAGGAGAATGCAAGTGAAGAAAAATGTGGAGGAGAATGAAAAAAAAGAAAAAAAAAAAAAAAAAAAAAAAAAAAAAAAAAAAAATCGCTGCATCGTCCAGGGAAATCACGAGGAAGCACGCGTGCGCAAACACACGCGCACGCCGGTGCACCCATGTGCGGACGCGCGCCTTTGAGAAATGTGTGTGTGTGTGCGTGTGCGCACGCGCATGCGCGTGCGTGCGTGCGTGCTTTCGCGTTGCTGATTCACCTCCTGTAGACACTCGTTTCCTGATCCACGAGGCGGAGGGAGAGGGGGGAGGGGTTCAGCTGAGTGTGGAAAAAAAAAACCATGTTTAACATTTTGACATAATTAGTTCATTTCTCATCCATAACCCACAACATTTTGAAAAACCTCCACACTCCTCCCTATCCTTTCCAGACTACCCCCACCCTCCCTTCCCTTCTCCTCCCATTGCCCCAACCCTGGCAATCAAAGCACTGGATACAAGCAATTTAGTAAAAGCAGGCCATGTGTAATTGACAACAGAAGCATCCAACGGAAATACTGCAGGCCCTGATTTGACCTGTGTCATATCCACATCCGTTGCATACGTGCCTTCAGATCCAGCACCGCTTCCAGTCCAAACGGAAGGACAAAATTTGTGGGGGGGGGGGGGGGGGGGGGATATTATCAGGGGAGTTCTCTCTTATCCCCCCCCCCCCCCCCCCCCCCCCCCCCCCCCCCCCCCCCCCCCCCCCCCCCCCCACCCCCCCCCCCCCCCCCCCCCCCCCCCCCCCCACCCCCCCCGCCACACACACACACATACACACTTACGTTCAGAGAAAAAGAGGGGGGGGGGGGGGGGAGGGAGGAGGGGGGGAGCGAGGCGAGAGGTGGGGGAAGAGTAGTGGGAGGGGACAGAAAAGAAGAAAACAAAGAAAGAAAACGATCCGCGGCGTATTTTTCACGTTTTGGTCACGGTGGGAACTTCCAAATCCAGAGAGAGAGAGAGAGAGAGAGAGAGGAACCAATTAAATTAAGAAATATGTGTCCAAAATGAAACATGCAAAAAAAAAAGACTGAAGAAAGTTGATCAAACCAAAAGATTAGCTACCAACCTCTTGTTCGTGTTATTGTGTTCTTCTTCTTCTACTTCTTGTTTTCATTCTTGTTGTTGTTCTCCTCCTCCTCCCCCTCCTCCCTCTCCACCACCACCACCTCTCTTTTCTTCCGTCTTTCCTTTCTTCCGTTCGTCCCTAACCCAGCCCACGAAGAAGATCGATCGAATGATTTCTGTAAGGTTATATGATGCAGTATGAAGGTAATGTGAGAATGTATAATGCTATGTTGCTCTGTCTGCCTGTCGTCTGTCTGTCTGTCTGTCTCTCTGTCTCTCTCTCTCTCTCTCTCTCTCTCTCTCTCTCTCTCTCTCTCTCTCTCTCTCTCTCTCTCTCTCTCTCTCTCTCCCGTAAATAAACGGAAACTGGTCTACAGCAGAAATAAATGAATGTAATGAAAGGGAAAGAATAGATACAGGAAGAGAAGGGTGAGGAGAAATGTGTGTGTGTGTGTGTGTGTGTGAGAGAGAGAGAGAGCGACTGAGAGAGGAGAGAGAGAGAGAGAGAGAGAGAGATGAGAGAGAGAGAGAGAGAGAGAGCACATGTGATATTGAAATGTCGGAGGAGATGCATTCGTTTCCCATTGTGAATTTTGTAAGTTGTTAAGAAAATAAGCAAAACGGTATTTGGTATTCAGAGTTTGTAACAGAATTTTATAGAATCCACAAATTCTCACTTTATATTTTATTTTTTTTTTTGTATGTTTTGTATAGATTTACTCAGTCCGGTACCTGTGCTTTTACTGAAGCAGAACGAACCCTCTGACGAGAATGAGTACAGAGGAAAAACTATTAACGGTATGATTTGAACTGTTTCTCTGAATTTCAGAAGAAACGGACAAATAAGTTAATATGAAAAATAACGCTTTCAGATTGATATTTTCACTTGAGCTGTCATACTCAAATAAACTTTGGATTAATCTTGTTCTGGCTCAGTCTTAGTATGTCGAAGCAGTTAAAAAAAAAAAAAAAAAAAAAGAGAGAGAGAGAGAGAGAGATAAACACAATGAAATCAGTGTCTTCGTTTCTTCAAATGGTAATGTTGACAAAGAATGCATCGCTTGTCTGTGAGCGTGTGTGCGTTCTTTGTGTATTTTGACAAAGATACTCGTGTGATTTTACGGAAGCTGAAGACAACAAACTGTATCCTACGCCATGCTACAAATGTTACGTTTGTCTCAATATTTACCTTTGTTACTTCCTCATTCTCTCTTGTATCACGCAACGATTTCATCTAGCTAAACAGTATGCATGCGAAAGAGATGGCTGACAGTTTACATTATAGTTTATAGGAGGTTTCATCTACCTTCTTTATTGTTTCCTCATCCTCTCTTGTATCATGCAACAATTTCATCTCGCTAAGCAGTATGCACGGGAAAGAGATGGCTGACAGTTTACGATGAACGTATTAAAGCACTGTCCTATCTAGGCTTGCGTCACATCCGTTGTGGACATCTGGTTCCGCTTCCTGCAGGGACGGTGAAACAAAAGATGTGATCTCTCTTCGGTCTGCGCTTCCGGCCCTGGTAGGGTGGGATAGGAAATCGTATTGAATGTCATTTGTGCAGTATTTGCTGTGTGTATTTTTGTTTTGTTTGCGTCTTCAAACCCTTAGGGTGGGGAACCGTAATCCATGTCTTCGGTTTCAGGATTTTGATTATATGGCGCAAACCCTTTTCTGGTTCAGGAAGAAGAATTAGAAAATTTTATCCATGGGAATGAAAGGGAGTAAAAATCATCTGTCATCCTCGCCTCACTTTGTTCGGAAAGTTGTCGAAGTTTTGCTTATCGTGGAAGAAAGACAAAACGAAAACACGACCTCTCTCTCTCTCTCTCTCTCTCTCTCTCTCTCTCTCTCTCTCTCTCTCTCTCCTCTCTCTCTCTCTCTCGTCCTCGCCTTCTCCCTCCCTCTTTTCTAGCTCCCATCCTCCACCTTCTGACCCTTTTTTTTTTTTTTCCCCATGTCCATCTCTCTCCCTCTGTATCTCTGATTCTCTCTTCTTCTTATACTCTAACATGTTGCAAAAACTCTTTTTTTTATGAGACAAATTATTCCTCCTGATCGTCTTCCTTGCTGAGAGTAAATTGTACAGCGGGTTTGCAGAATATTTCATGGGTATGAAAAAAGAAGGTTGTAAATAATCAAGGAAAGTTTCAACAAGACAAACAATATCGAACGATGTAACATAAGAGATAAAGCTCTGATCACCAGTCTTCGACAATAACCCATTGACATTCCAGTGCAAAAAAAGACGAGCGTTTATCATCCATACACACATTATTCCTTTCACGCCCTCGCGCACACGTGCACTTTTTTCTCGCTGTTTACAATCTTCACTGCCACCCACAAAACACACATCACTGACACCACTGGAGCTTGGGAAAGTGTTCACGCGTTTCTCGTGCACGCTGGCGGGGGCTGCCATTGCTGCAGTGTCATCCTTCTGTCACAGGTTCACGAGGAGCAGTGTCACTTGCACGTGGAGGCATTCTGCTAAAGCTAAAAGAAGACGGTGATTCTACATTTTTTGTTCCCTGTGCATTATTTACAATTCTATGCACAACATTTTGTTGTACGACAGAAACATCTATATTCGTTATGTGCGCTGGGCCGGCCGTATTCCTATTGAATTAGCTTTAGATTTTCTTGGTGGTCCAAAGCACAAATTTCTTTCCATCTATTATCAAATGGTCAAAAATCATTGTCGCTTTTTTGTTTTCATTTCTGGCTGCCTTCAAATGAGGTACAAGTTTACGTCGAATGTCTCGGACCCGTGAAGAGAAATCTTCGCCAATAATATGTTGGTGCCTTTAAGTTTTCTTCTGTTACTGAGAATTCTTTCCTTGTCTTTGAAAAACGTACATCGACCAATAATAGGGGAGTCTTCCTTTCTGTTCAGTCTGTGAAGTCGGTCAAAGTCAGTGTCCCGTGTCAGGTCCAGTTTGTCTGTTAACACATCCTTGATTAAACCTTCGCATTGCTCTTTGTTTCATTTTCATGTCGGGGAATGCCATAGAAGATAACATTATTTCTTTTGGACCGTCCCTCGAAGTCGTCAGTCTTCATTTCCAAGCTCTCTACCTTTTCCCACAGTTTTTTTCATTTTGTTCCCTTAGAGACTGATTTTCACGTTTTAAATTTGTAACATTTTCCTTCAGTTCGGTTAACTCTTCATGTAATCCAGCGCAAATGTCTCTGACCTGTCGAATTTCTTCCTTCACCTCGTCGAACTTACTGTTAAGAATCGACATGATGTCCTTTAGCGTCGGGTCGCCGGCTGTCCGTGACGGTGAAGGGGCTCCACCAGAACCGTCACTGGCACTCTTCAGACGGCTCTGTCCAAGGCTGTCCGCCCTTCCGCCAGATGTAGGCCCAGGGTTCAGCTCCACTCCCCCATAGCGGTGTAGAAAAACGCCGGAGTACAAATACGCCAGGAGCAAGCCAACTATGACACCGTGTAGCCGTCTGTCCAGTTCAATGTCCGAATAAACATGGCTTTCTTCTTCACATCTCGTCGAGCCATGAAAGCAAGGAAGACTGGCACAAATCCTCCACAAACGGCTCGGAATGACAACGCAGTCTCCGGCATGGTGCGACTGTGCAGTCTCCAGGTTGATGTAGGGGCTCAGGTCAGTGAAAGTTCACTTTAAAGTCGCAGCTCCTGTCACTCAGTGTCAACACTTCGCCAACCCGGAAGTGATCCTGTATTGTTTTCTTTATTTATAAACGAATTAGCATCAGAAATCATTGCGAAGGGGCGACATGGAGCGACATTGTCAAACGAGACCCTCGAATTATTTATCTTGCTACTGGCTGACGATATTGCTTTGCTATCAGAAACTCCAGTTGGACTCCAAACCCAATTAAATAATCTCCATAGTATAGCCACAAGGCTTCAACTCAAGGTAAATATGAAAAAGAGCAGTATTGTGGTTTTTAGAAAAGGGGGATACTTAGCAGCAAGGGAGAGATGGTCTTTGAATGGTGAGGCAATGCGATGTTGTGAATTGTTACAAATATCTCGGCATTTGTTTTACCACACGTCTTGTTTTTCACCTGCCTGTCAGGATCTTGCGAGCAAAGCAAAACATGCATTACTGTGTATACTGAGAAAACTGTATATGCTAAATAATAATTCTTTACCTGTGTTACTCAAACTTTTGATGCTCAAGTTCAGCCAATCGCGCAATATGGAGCCGAGATATGGGGCATGGATAAAGCTGTTATTGAAATAGAAAAAGTTCACCTATTTGCTTTAAAAAGATTCTTGGGGTGCAGCCTAGAACGCCTAATGATCTTGTATATGGGGATACAGGCCGATATCCTTTGTATATCAACTCATGTTTGCGATGTATTAGTTATTGGTTGAAAATTTTACGTATGAATGAGGAAAGATTACCACATAAGGCGTACAAAATGTTGCTTAGTTTAGAATTGCGAAATAAGAAATGTTGGGGCATCTGACATTCGCGATTTTTTGGTATCAAAATGGGTTCGGATTTGTTTGGATTAATCAAGGTGTTGAAAAAATATCAAAGTCTTTTAAAAGAACTTCGTCAGAGGCTGATCGATAACAGATGGCAAAAATGGGAGGAACACATTCAAAACAGTGACAGGTATGCATTTTATAGAACATTTAAGTCGTCTAGAAATTGTGAAGCATATCTCTTTGCTTGACATTGACGACACTTAAAGAATTATATGACAAAGATGAGATTTGGAATAGCTGATATATGTACACAGAAGTATCGGTATACTAATGCTGATGAAGATGCCAGGATGTGCCCACTGTGTAAGAATGCCACGGAAGATGAACAGCATTTTTTGTTGTGTTGTCCTGCCTTCCAAGATTTGCGAAATGATTTTATCCCCCCTAAATATCTCAGAAACCCATGTCTGTTTAATGTCGTACGGCTCATGGCAAATCGAAATGAAATAACATTGAAGAATGTTTTGCATATATTTGTACAAAGCATTTAACCTCAGTTAAAGTGGTGTTGGATAATGCGATTAGGATACATAAATGCTCAGCTGTCATGTTATGTTGTATATTTAACTAACTATTCATTGTTTAACTGAAAAGTGTATTATCAAGATATTGTACCCCCTTCAGAATGGGCTATGGCCTACACTGATAAAACTATTGTTCTTTTTCTTTGTACTTTTTTCTTTCTTTTGCCCCCCCCCCCCCCCCCCCCCCTCCCCTCTCTCTCTCTCTCTCTCTCTCTCTCTTCTTTTTTCGGTTTTTATTATTTTTTTTTTTTTTTCTGTTTCCCGTCTGTCGGCGCTGCATCTGGTGGTCAGGTAATGAAATTGGCCTATCGGTAAGCCATCCCCAGCCAAGAGACTGCCTGTGATGTCCCCATTTCATTTAGCCTTGGGAGGAGATCTGTTCGTTAGTTGGTATTTATGGTCTCTTGTTGTGTCCTCTCTTGTCTTTCGCAGGGTCCTCTAGCTGTCTCTGTCCGTCTGT
The DNA here is from genome assembly GCA_016801955.1 of Conus betulinus. Taxonomy (NCBI): domain Eukaryota; kingdom Metazoa; phylum Mollusca; class Gastropoda; order Neogastropoda; family Conidae; genus Conus; species Conus betulinus. The sequence goes on from JADBJO010000838.1 coordinate 509,657, forward strand.
CTCTGTCTGTCAGTCTCTGTCTGTCTGTCTGTCAGTCTCTGTCTGTCTGTCTGTCAGTCTCTGTCTGTCTGTCTGTCTGTCTCTCTCTCTCTCTCTCTCTCTCTCTCTCTCTCTCTCTCTCTCCTCTCCCTCCCTCTCCCCCCCCCCCCCCCCCCCCCCCTTCTCTCCCTCCTCTTTTTCTTCCCTCTCCCCCAATTAATCTATTCAATCTTCGATTCCAATCCCATACCTATATCTGCCTGTTTCCTTTTTTTTCCCCCCCCTTCCCCCGCCTCTCTCTCTCTGTCCTCTCTGTCTCTCTCCTCTCTCTCTCCTCTCTCTCTCTACCCCCCCCCCCCCCCCCCCCCCCCCCCCCCCCCCCCCCCACACACACACACACTCCTTTCTCTCCCTCCTCTTTCCTTCCCTCTCCCCCAATTAATCTATTAATTTTTTCAATTCCAGTCTCATATCTATATCTGCCTGTCCTTTTCCCACCCTTCTCTCTCCTCTCTCTCTCTCTCCCCCCCCCCCCCCCCCCCCCCCCCCCTTCTCTGCCTCCTCTTTCCTTCCCTCTCCCCCAATTAGTCTATTCGTTTTTCGATTCCAAGCCCATAGGGGGGCTGGAGGGGGGGTATATCTGCCTGTCTTTTCCACCCCCCCTTCCTTCCTCCTCTCTCTCTCTCTCTCTCTCTCCTCTCTCTCTCTCTCTCTCTCTCCCTCTCCCTCCCTCCCTCTTTCCTTCCCTCTCCCCCAATTAATCACATTCATTTTTCGATTCCAATCAGCACACAACCGTGGAACGCATCCTCTCGCTCCAAATCAATCTTCCGCCGTCGCAAACCTGCATCCGTAAATCGGCCTCTCCGATCTCAACCCGTCGGCACTCGCGCCCGCCCTCAACACGCTCTCAGCTCGCCTCGGTCTCATCCTCTCTCTAGTCTCTTCGTCTCTCCCACCCTTATCCTCGTCGCTGTCTCCCTCGCTTTCTTCTTGTTTCTCTCCCCCCCGGTCCTTCTCTCCCTCTTTCTTTCCTTCCCTCTATCGCCCTCCCCAATAATCTATTCATCTTTTTCGATTCCAATCCCATACGATTACTATATCTGCCTGTCCTTTCCA
>JADBJO010000838.1:515752-518252 GCA_016801955.1 Conus betulinus
CTTTTTTTGCCTCTCGAATTTATGAGAAAAAAAAAAAAAAGAGGAAAAGTTGGGGTTGGAGAGAGCAACGGATGAGTGAGGAAAATTCCAAGAAACAACTTCTTTGCATCAAAATTGACAAAGTCCTCTGGGAGGACAAAAAAACGCAGCCAATTGTTTTTGTTTGTTTTGTTGTGTTTAGTTTGTGTGTTTGTGTCTGTTTGTTATGTCACTTTGGCTTTTTATTTTATGCGAGTTTGATTATTCTGGAAGCCTTTTTTTTTTAAACAAAAGAGGGACGTTTTCCCCTACGATTAGTTTCGTTTCTTTTTTCCTTTCTGTTTTGTTTTTCTTTATATTCCCCTTTCCACCCAAATTTGAGAACGTACACGCAGTCGTCAAACTGATACTGATTTGGGAAGGGGGGGGGGGGGGGGTCTTTTTTCCCCGATCAAAGTGTGGGATTTCTTCTTAATAATAGCAGCCTGGCTGTCGGTGATAGCGACCCAATCTTTCTTCGTATCGGCAAGTACACAGACACTTGTTTAACACAGTCTTCACATCGTCCCAGCTCAAACTAGTAGTGAAATTGTACAGAGAAACGATTCACATGGCACGGACACAATATGTCCACATGGTACAAACAACCTCTCTCAAATTATACAGAGCGATGTATACTATATTCCACCTAATATTCCACATTGTGCAGAAAAGAATGCTCCCCATGGTAATGAGATAGTGTTGTGTATTGTACAGACGCAGCATTCTGCGTGGTACAGATATGGTCTTCCACAATGTTTAGATTAAGTATTCTACAGCGTGCAGACGAAGTATTCTACATTGCATAGACATGGTCTTCCACATTGTGTAGACTCAGCATTTTTTTTAGTGTACAGGCGCAGTATTTTTTTACATTGTACAGACGCGGTGTTCTCTATTGTAAAGACTTGATATTCCGCTTAGTGTAATCAATATATTATATCGGACAAACGAGGTATACTGCATTATACAGACACGGTTTTCTACATTAGACAGTCACTGTATTGCACAACTGTACAGTCATTGTATTCCACATCGTACAACCCATATTCTACTATGCACAGAGACAGTATTCTGTCTCTTGCAGGCATAGTATTCAATATTGTCCAAACTCAGTATGTAAATCGATTGTCTTGACGACAAAGATTAAAAGTATTTCTGACGGGAAAAAAAGCCTTTACAAAGTGTAAAGTGGTTTGATGCCAACCAATACAAAGTGTGGAGTGGTTTGATGCCAACCAATACAAAGTGTGGAGTGGTTTGTTGTCAGCCCTTACAAAGTGTGGAGTGGTTTGTTGTCAGCCCTTACAAAGTGTGGAGTGGTTGTTTGTCAGCCCTTACAAAGTGTGGAGTGGTTTTGTTGTCAGCGCTTACAAAGTGTGGAGTGGTTTGTTGTCAGCCCTTACAAAGTGTGGAGTGGTTTGTTGTCAGCCCTTACAAAGTGTGTGAGTGGTTTGTTGTCAGTCCTTACAAAGTGTGGAGTGGTTTGTTGTCAGTCCTTACAAAGTGTGGAGTGGTTTGATGTCAGTCAATACAAAGTGTGGAATGGTTTTAAAAAAAAGTATGTATTCTACGTTGTACAAACACACTACACACTGAATGGATCAGGGCATGAAAAAAGGGGATGGGCCGAAAGCAGGGGAGAAGGAGGGGTGGAGAGTGAGGGGGTGGGGGGCTGGGAGAAGGAAGAAAGGGTCGTAGGGATGGGAGTGGGGGTGGGTGGGAGGAAGAAAAACAGAGAAAAATACAAACTACAAAAGAAACAAGAGAGAACGAAATAAAAAGGGAGGAAATAAAGGAGAAAGAGAGAGAGAACGAAGAAGAAAGAACAGTGAAAAACGAACAGCGTGAAAAATTCTTTAATCAAAAGAAAATCAAACAAGAACGACATAAAGGTTTGCATGAAAGATGACCGACAAACGAAGAAAAAGGGAATAGAACAAAGAAGAGTGGGCCACAATAAAGAAGAAAGCATAACAAACAAACAAACAAACAAAAACCAGAAGGGAATATACGGAAGAAGAGCGGAACCTAATAAAAAAAAGAGAAGAACACATAGAAGAATCGAGGAAGGTCAAGGAGAAAGTAGGGAACATGAAGAGCAGAAGACATTACAAGAAGAGGGACAACTCTCAAATAAAAGAGGGGAACACTGCAAAGAAGAAGAAGAAGAAGAAGAAGAAGAAGAAGAAGAGGAAGAGAACATAAACCAAAGGCGACCATAATGAAGAAGAGGAAACATAAAAAGAAATGCAAAGTTGAAAAAAAAAAAAAAAAAGGGGGGGGGGGGGGGGGGGGGGGGGGGGGGGGGGGGGGGTACAAAGCAAACAAGAAGAGGGCATAGCAAAGAGAAGGGGCAAAGAGAATTGAGGAAATTTGTAAAAAAAAAAAAAAAAAAAAAAAAAAAAAAAATGGAATGTAATAAAAACGAAGGGAGGAAAACAAAACAAAAACAAACAAACAAACAAACAAACAAACAAAA
>JADBJO010000838.1:538252-540752 GCA_016801955.1 Conus betulinus
AGAAACTGCAAATTACTACAGAGCGATCACATTCAATTTCTGATGTGTATGTGTGCTCAGTTGGTGGAAATACACTAATGTAATCCACCACGTGGCATTTTACAAGACACTCCCTAGTGACGTGCGATGTATGAAAGAAAACACACACACACACACACACACACACCACACACACACACACACACACACACACACGTGTGTGCGTGCGTGTGTGTGTGTGTGTGTGTGTGCGCGCGGGCGCGTACTTATTTTCCTTGCCTTTGTTTGGTTTTATCCGTTCATCTATCTATGAATTTCCTTACAGAATTTTTCAAAGGGCAAAATACTGCCCGGTTGCCGTGGGTTGTTTGACATGCGCTGGGTCTATGCTTCCAACGGTTCCTCGATTTATTGTCTTATTTCAAATACAAATGATTACTGTCGTGTTTCTTTTGTAGTTGTTGTGACGTGCTTGCGATAAACGAAAAGTTTCGGGGGAATCAAAACGCACGACATAGGCAACTTTCTGTCCTCTAAACTCCATCTCCTTCCTAACGGCAAACGGATCTTTCGAATAGAAACATCAAAGAACTCTTCAGAACTCTCAGATCATGGCGTTTTCAGGCCAGCAGCCAACCTCGAAGGTCGCACCACAGCAAAATAAAGACAAATAAACAAACTAACACAAACACACACACACACACACACACACACACACACACACACACACACACACACACACACAAAAAAGACCTTGCTTAGCATCGTCACGAAACAAAGAATCGTCATATTCTTTAATGATCACTTTTTTTTCCCCAAAAGATTAAACAGGGCATAGTCTGGACCCAGCACACGATTGCTGGCGACAAAAAAGTCTATTGTCAAGCGAAATCCGTCCCTTCCAACTAGATGACTCAGTCAGATGCCGATAACAGCGGACACGTAAGGTCTTGCTGTTCCAATCAAGGTCTACCTATGTCGCCACTTGCAGCCACGCATGGGGTTTGAGCTGGCCTGGCGAAGCACGTCTCGGATGAAGAAGACGTCCTGTCGCTCTGTATAAGGCAAGTATGCGCAACATGTGTCGCCGAATCGATTCTCACGTGCCTCGCCGCGGCAGCCCATTCTCTCTCTCTCTCTCTCTCTCTCTCTCTCAACCGGACATCTTATTCCCCGGGTTTCTATTCATTCGACATGACACAACGAAGACAGGAGCATACAACTGGCTCATGGGACTTACGCTTCGTCTACTAATCAAAGAGCAATTTCAATGGTTATATGGGATAACATGAGGCTTATAAAGAGAAAGGGTTTCCTTTTGACCCTCAGCCCAGATTGATCACATTCAACTTGTTTCCATGGATGTGTAACATTCTATTCAACGACTGTAACCTGCGTGGTCAGGTATAGCGGATGAAGATGCTCCTCGAGTGCTTTGTGGACGAAAAAAGTAGCCTATTTACGACTCTTTCCTGTTTCTTCTTTCTTCTTAGATTATTGAAACTGAACCGTTGGAATGCTTGTTTTGTGTCTAGTCTTTCTTGAGGTGTGTATGACATTGTTTTTCTATAACCCCCCCCCCCCCCTCCTCTCCCGTCCCCTCCTTCCAGATTTTGCATATTCATTTACATGCGTTATGTTGATATTTGTCCGATTTTGTTATTGGAAAACAATTTGATAGGAAAAAAAACATTTATCTTGTTTGTGACGAAGGACTTTGGAGATTTTAAACGAAAGACACTGAACTCAGTAAGTAAGCTGTTGTTGAAACATCGTCTGTGCTTGTCATTCCCTGTCGCTTTTATTTACAAAAGATCTTGATAATGCTGGGCTTCCTATCTGCCGAATTAGGTAAACTACCTTGCGACTGGGAGTTAGTAAGACCACAGTTCACCATGTCCTCAAATATGAATATGCAATGAATATCCTGAAACGACAACCTATCCATGCCAAAAGACTTGCAGAAGATTCTGTCGGTAAAGATAAGCTGACAATCTTTCCCTGTCCTGCGCAAAGCCTATGAGTACGAAAGTCAGTTGACAATACAATGTCCCTATCAAAGACCCTGCTAACAAAGGTACGCTGACGATAAACTGTGTCTGTCCGAGGCCTCGTCAATTCAATTCAGTTCAGTCAACTTTATTGACTATCGGAAATTTTTCTTCTGCTCGACATCATTTCACAAGTACATAAGACATTACAAAAAGACATTATAAATCGTTACATAAAAGCCTTGTTAGTGTATGTATTTATATATACATCAACACTCACCCCCCCCCCCCCCACAAACCAACACACACATGCACACACACGCACCCCCCCCCCCCCCCACCCACACACACACACACACACACGCACGCAAGCATGCATACACACATGAAATAAAGATTAAATCCATAAGACATAAAACATTGCAGAGATTAAAAAAAAACAATACATGAAAAACAAACTATGAGCGTCTGCGTGAGTGTGTGTGTATGTCAATAACAATAAGCCGACACAGATCTGTCTTGTAAAAACC
>JADBJO010000838.1:545752-548548 GCA_016801955.1 Conus betulinus
AGCTACCACGCCTAAGTTGCGCTGTAACCTACATTTGTTGTTTTCAGATCTGGTGTTCCATGAATACAAACCGTGGGACGACCCGTTCAACAAAACGGCTAACCTTGTTGGTGTATCGCATGTAAGTTGGTTGAACTCCTTACCCCGTCCCCTTACAGTTAGTTACACGGCCTCCTAGCCCTCCCCTCCTCTACATCTTCCACTCTTTTTTTTTTCTTTAGTGGAACTGTGTATTTACAGTGTCTATGTGTGTGCATGGGGATGGGGTGAAATGAGTGAGGTGAGTGAGTGTGTGTGTGTGTGTGTGTGTGTGTGTGTGTGTGTGTGTGTGTGTGTGTGTGTGTGTGTGTGTGCATGCGCGCTCGTCTGGTGATTTTCGTCTCATGGATCACTGTTTTCACCCATTGCATGTTCTTTAGTTCTCTCTTTCTTGCCTTTTATCACGCATCTTTACGTCAACGAAATGGACTCACTTCACGCACATCTCTTTAGTTATGAACAAAATACCAAACCGATTGAAAAACGAAACTTGATCGAATCATGGAATATGACCCAAAGACGACTCTAGTTGTGTGTGTGTGTCTGTCGGGGTTTGTGGCTTGCCAAGGACTGTAGAGTTTCTTGCTAATGAAGTAATGAGTGCTCCTTCCCCATGCTGATAGGACTGCGAGAAGCGCAGCGTTAATATAGGGGAATAACTTTTACGTGTTACTTATCCGAACGAAGTTTGTGTCCCTTACCCCCCTTGGTCTCTTTTCTCTCTCTCTCTCTCTCTAGCTTTGATATTTTCTCTCACTTTCCTTTGATGCTTATTCAATTTTTAGTGTTGGGGATGAGGAAGGGAAAAGAAAAAAAAAAGGTTTGGCATGGATGAGGAAACGGGAGACGGAAAAGGACGGATGAGGGTATGGCCCAAGATCACATGCTTTGTCAAAAAAATAAAATAAAAGTAAATAAATAAAATAAAAAAAATAATTATACACCTCAATGATACAAATGAAAATTTTGGGGGGTCTCTTTCCTCACACACACACACACATACACGCACGCGCGCGCGCGCGCGCGGGCACGCACCACACACACACAAACCCGAAAACATTACGCTTATCAGACTGAAAGTAGTTCCGCACATTCATTTCCTCACTTGTCCTTCCTTTTTTCCCCCAGCCCTTGATGGCAACGGTCGTCTCTTGCAAAAGACCTATAATCATGACCTATTCCTGTCCCAGGAACTGTGTAAAATTGATTGAGTGGTTGTAGGTGGTCGGGGACTCGACCTTCGTGGCCCCGGCCATCAAGATGGCCAAACTGCTGAGCAGACGGGTGGATGACGTGTACTTCTACACCTTCAAACCACGTGTCTCGGAACTCCCAGCAGCCCCGCAGTGGATGGGTGAGTGTCTGTGGGTCCCAAAGATGTGATATATATATTTTTTTTTTCACTCGCGTTTGTTAGTTTGTCTTTCTTGGCACACGTGTGCAGAAGTCGATTATAAGGAAAATATTTACGAAACTTGGCGGAAGGTAGCCCAAGAAACGAAGCCATTACAATTTTGTGCAGACCTTTGATTTGGAACCAGGTCAAAAGACGAATTCAGCAAGGTCATGCAAAAAATTAATGACCGAACCGACATAACGAAACGTGCTCTATGCAGAAGGAATGTGGCCCACAGACGAATCAAATCCAAGTCTAGTGCGGATCCGGATCAAAAGGTGAATCCAGATCCATTTGACCCTTGGCAGAGAGCCTGTGTTCTTCTTCCTGCCCTTTTAGGTTTTTCTTTTTTTCGTCTGATTCTATGGTCTCTTCACCGTTGGTTTCATTTTAAATCTTTAAGTTTTGTCGATCGTCGTCGTCGATGTCTTTATTTGTTAATTAAAAAGAAAAACGAGTATTCTTCTTCTTATTATCATCATTCATTTCCACCAAGGAGGTAATGTTTTTTGAGTTCATATTATTATCATTATTCAATTTCCACCGAGGAAATCTTGTTGTTTTTGTTTTTAGTTCAACCACGCCTGTTTGTTTGTCTGTCCCCTGTCAGCAACAAAGCCCAGAAAATACTGATATCTGTTTTAAAAAAGAAAATTGACCGTATATGACTCAAGGACTAACCCATGAAACCCAGCAAAAGCTACGGAATCCATTTTAACCAAAAGAGTTGGAAAGATGGATTTAGGCCTACAGACACAGTCATGACATTGTTGGACCAAAGACTTGGACCGAAAAGCTGATCCGGGAATCACGGTTTTTTCCCACTTCATTTAGCTTGGCGAGATAAGCCATTTTTGGAAAATTTCGTCATCTTCTCAGGAAATAATGCCTGGATCTCAATGAAACGATAATCAGGCTCTTTAAATGTACAGATATCGAACAACTTGAAAGGTCTGGTGTGGAACTGGTTTTAAACCCCGGATCCAGTTTAAAAAAAAAATGACATATCGAAGAGGCTACAGAGGAGGCAAAGGTATAAGTATATATATATATATAGTGTGTGTGTGTGTGTGTGTGTGTGTAGGAGATGGGAGGAGTGAGGGTGGGGGTAATGGTGGTCTGCTCTCTCTCTCTCTGAAGTGCCTTTCTAGTTTTGAACTAGGGATCATTAGAAGCTTCCCGGAGCAGTCAACAATGCCGAGGATGCTCAGGAAAGGACGACTACATCCAATTCCATTCGTCTCCCTACTGACTGTCTGTCACACAGGCCGTCTCCCTCATCCTTCCAAACTAATCTTACACACGTGTGTGCCGAAACCGTGCGCCACATTTCATGCACTCCATTATAACTGGCTTTTTTT